>NDXB01009119.1:96668-126231 GCA_002631895.1 Agapornis roseicollis
AATTTGGAAAAAAAAAAAAAAAAGGAAGAACAACAATGCCTGAAAGGAGGCCCTGCTTTTCTGTTAACCATTCCTTCTCTGAGGAGTAGCAGAAAAATCTGGGGAAAAAACATCTATTTATAACATGGCCAAGAAAGAAAGGGTTAAATGTATGCCTTCTCTCCCCATCCCCCAGTCTTCTTCTCATAGCTAAAGGGTGGAAATACAGAATTTACTTAAATTCAACTAACAGCCCAACATGCTTTGAACAGGAAACACTCTCGGTTTCATTAGATGCTAATGAATATTATTAAGCTAATCTGCCATTTGTTTTCTAATTATGTGTCAGAAAGCACCGCAGTGGCAGCTGAGGCAACTGCCAGGGTGCATTTATTTATCTTCCAATCCTGTGTTTACTGACTGACTGTAGCACAGAGTGATTAGTATCAAATAAAAGGAGATAAAAAATATATTACTTTTTTCAGGTTGATTACTGCTGTTCTTTTCCAAGTTCATTAACTTCTGCATGACATTTGATTGTTTTTTTTAAGAACCAATAAAATGGACTTATTTAGGTCTCATTGGGAGGCATTATGCAATAATACAAAAATGTATGAAAGAAGTGCTTCTCAGCTGGACTGACCCTATGTATTGGGTCTGGCTGAGATGGAGTTAATTTTCCCCAGAGCAGCCCTCCTAGGGCTGTACTGTGTATTGGCAGCTAGGAATGTGTTGATAACACATCAGTGTTTTGGCTACTGCTAAGCAGTGCTTGCACAGCATCAAGGCTTTCTCTCCAGCATTCCCCCTAACCAGTAGGCTGGAGGTGGGCAAGATCTGGGATGGGACACAGCCAAGATAGCTGACACAAACTGACCAGAGGGATATTCAGTACCCCTAATCCAAGAGAAATGTGGAGGGGGGAATATTCATTATTATGAAGTTTGTCTTCTGGAACAACTGCTATGTGTAGTGAAGCCCTGCTTACTTGGAAGTAGTTGGACATTGCCGCCTGATGGGAAATAGAGAATAACTCTTTTGTTTTCCTTTGCTTTTGCACGCAGCCTTTGCTTTTGCTTTATTAAACTGCCTTTACCTTAACCCATGAGTGCCTTTTTTTTTTTTTCCATCCTACTTTCTCCCTGCCCATCCTGCTGAGGAGGGAAGTGATAGAGCAGCTTGGTGGGCATCTGATATCCAGCCAGGGTCAACTCATCACACTCTACCTATTTGGTAGCCAAATCAAGGACTTGTTCAGTCATGGAGCTGTGGTCTGCCATTTCTGTTGAGTTCATTGCATTTGTCTGGCCCTGTCTTCCACTCTCCCAAAACAGAGCTTTGTACTTCCTAAGATCTGGCACTTTGAAGACTATATGGTTAAGATTTGAACTTCAAAATACAGCTAATTAATGTTTCTGCTAAAAGCAGTAGTTGGTAGTTTCAGTGTTACTCACTGGAATGACATTATTTACATGGAAGGCATATGAAATTACTTCACTGGATGAGGTGAGTCTGCTTCCTTGCTTGTGGTAAGCAAGGTGACTTTCTAGCCAGTGCTCTGCCCCTAAGCACTTCTTCTTGCATACCTTCCTGGGCAACCAGTTCTTTTCTAGTTTTATCTCCTTTCTTCAGTTGCTGTCTGTTCTGCTTTACCCAGTTTCAGTTCCTGTGGTTCTAACAGAAACCCCTATGATTTTACTTGGGTTAATTTTGTGGCCATTCTTGGAGTTGGCTTTTTAGGCTTTTAATTTATGATTTAACTTCTCTTGTGTATGAGCATTCACAAAATGTGCTGATGATAAAGGAGTAACCTGTGAAACTGCCAGTACTTGATGTATGTTATATCAATGCATGTGCACACACAGATCATGTACACCTGTAGAAGTTACGTATGTACACACAACTGGGTGTATTATCTCAACAGTTTTTTTTTTTTTCACGCTCTAGATCAATAGTTTAGAACATTACCTTATGTGGGAGCACCTGGTANAGTAACCTGTTGCCAGTACTTGATGTATGTTATATCAATGCATGTGCACACACAGATCATGTACACCTGTAGAAGTTACGTATGTACACACAACTGGGTGTATTATCTCAACAGTTTTTTTTTTTTCACGCTCTAGATCAATAGCTTAGAACATTACCTGATGTGGGAGCACCTGGTATTCCTCCGAGACTTGGAAAAAGAGTAGGAAAAGCTGAGTTGGAGGATTGTACTATGTTGAAGGACAGCGATTGCTATGGCTGGTTGGCAGGTGCACAGGATTTTATGAGGGATTGAGAACCACTTGTCTTTGTGCTGTAAAAATCTCCTCCTAAGCTGTATTTCTCTTTACATTTTATAAATATGGAAACTCACCAATTTTCTGCTGAATTAATTATTCAACAGGTTTATTCTGTAAATAATGACCTGCATCCTCACCTTACAGTTCTTCCACTTGATAAAAGACTTTTGGTGGGATGGGGTAGTAACTATCAGGTTACTCTGCTCAACTAGAGCATTGAAAGGAAGGGAAAAAAAAAAGAAATCTCTGTTGCTGGGTTGTTTGGTCCATTTTATGATCCTTCCCTGATATATGCAGCAATCACTAGGAAAGGATATAGGACTCAATGGCACATTTGTCAGGTATTGTGTGGCGATTTTTATACACTGAACTGATCCATGGCAGCAAAGTCATGGATAGCTCTAGTTTGTACTCCTGAAATGAGAGGAAATGAAAGATGTTGCTGGGGTTTTTTGTTTAGACACATTGCTGTTTTTTGCTTGCAGAAAGCAAGATTTTTTTTACTCACTGATATAATTTTAATATTTGTTTGATTTTCTTTTCAGTTGCTTTGTTTTAAAAAGGAAATTAAGGAACAATGCACATTGTGCAGCTCAGTTTCTTAGACATAGATTTCCATCACATTCATTTTTGGCCATTGCCTTTTTGTTGCTTCCTAGCAGGGAACTGATTAGAAGCAGTGTGAAGCCAAAGTAGAAACTGGGATCTTTTATTTGGTGGAAACATGTAGTTCCAGGTTAGAGGCTTCACTTTTAAGCATGTATTTCTGTACTGTTGGCTTTAGAATAATTTTGCTCCTATTTCTTTTTTCTTCTTTTTTTTTTTTTCCCCCAAGACAAATACAGTATTAATTGCTGGAAACCTGTGATGAAAGGCTGTCCATTCTTAGGCTTCTACTAACAGAACAAAAATAAGAAAATGGGAAGCGAAAGAAATACTTATGCGTGCTAACATAAATCATCACAGTTGTTCCAATCAGCACATATGGTACAGTAACATTGCCCACTGCTCTGAGACCTTCTAATGGAACACCATATGGGCTGCTGCTGCATCAAAACACAACAGGCCTGTGTTTAGGACTCTGCAGTGACCTGGATTCAGAACTTTCTTGCTTTTACTGTTTTTTGTGTCTACATCAACATTTTTTCTTCCAGCATAGTGTTATTGTTTTGTTTTCCTGATTCCTTTGTTCAGTTACAGATTCCTATGGATAGAGCAAGGCAAATGTGTGCCTGTGGATTTTGTATTTCATGTGATTGCCTTTGCATGTTCTGGGATATTCAAGATTTCAGAAATAGTAAGGGAACATTACAACTGGATCACTTTGTCAGAATAAATTCATAGAGAGAAAAAATTACTCTCCTTTCTCTGGTCCATATTTTTTTTGAATCACAAAAATGACTGTTTGGAATCATGGAAATTATGGCGTTATCCTGAGAGTTTCCAATGGTTCACAGTCAGTGCCTGCCAAAGTCACTCTGTCCTGTGCTTACACTGAAAGAGCTGGAATGCAGAATGTTCTTAAAACTGTGGTTCTAGGGTGTTAAAAATTTTATTTACCTAAAGGTTTATACACTGTTACTGAAGTGCACACTATTAATACCTCTGGATTTAAACACTCCAGCAAGCTGATACTTGGTACTAAGGATATTTTCTATAGCTAGAGCTTACTTCCTTGTTTTCAACTCACTCACTGATCTTTAAAAATAATCAGTCAGAACCTCTCTTTTTCCATGTAAAATATGCATATCCTCCATTGACTCCATACTGGTTTTCTTCAAAAGGTTCTCTCTGTTTTCCATCGTGTGTTTTGGCCAGCTTTTTTTACCATTTTACTGTACTCCTTGGCTGACTTAAGTCTCCTGAAATCCATTGGACTTACAGCCCTCCAGCTCTTTAGCCCAGCTCTCAGCTGGAGGAAGTTGGGTGAGATCCTCCATTTCCTCCTGACTCCTAAAAACAGCAGCAGATAGGTTGGAACATACTGCGGTGTGCAGGCAGCCAGTGGCTTTGTATGATGCTCCTCCTTCTCCTCCTAAATTGTCTGTCATGCAAGGATCAAGAATAATGTTTTTGATCTACTGAGCTTTCTTGAAGTATAACAAAATTAGATTCACCAAAGGTTATGCATTCACCAAGCACCTTCCAAGCCCTGTGTAAGACAGAAGACAGCAGATGAATATGGAGGACAGATGGGGACATGGTTATTAACACAATGATAGAGAGTGTTTGGCTGAAGAATGGGTTCCTTTCTTGTTCCCAAAGTGGACAGGTTTTCTCTGGCAGCTGGGACTGACTGGTGGGAATGAGAACAGGCAGAGGAGGGCAGATGTCTTCACACTGGTGAGCAGGCAAGTAGGGCATAGAACTCCCTTCAAATGATAGTTTTTCCGCATCCTGGGTGGATTTAATTGATGGATTTTGAGAAGTAACAGGCTGAAATGGCAGTGGACATCTATGGAAGCATAAGGGGCTTAAATGGATTGTGAAAGGGCTCAGACCATGGCAAAGGATACATGGATGCAGTGAGGCAGAAAGTTGGGTATAACTTCCTCAGAGTATGAGCATATTTCTGTCAGTTTTTGTAACCAGTATGGCTGAGCAAGGGTGCAAGTTTAGGAATCCAGATGTGCAGTAAAATCATCATCATTCTAGCATTAGGCAACTGTTTATTTTGTAACTGCTTCTGTCAGTACTATTGCTTTGATGCTCATGCAGCATGACTTTGAAACTAATTGTATTACTTGACACTACTTTACAGCATAATAAGTAGCAAGTTAAGTAGCCACCATAGCTTTGAGCTCTTCATTATTTTTAGGTAGAGAAAAGGCAGGGATATGAATTTTTGGTAAACACCTTTAATTGCTCCAGCTCTCTCCCCTATCCAACAGTTTATTATTTTTTAACTTTCCTTTGAAGACCTCTTTCTTCAGTGCTCTGCCATGTTTATCAAGCTCCCCTACCGCTATGTGTATTTTAAGCTTTGAACCAATTCAGGTAAGCCTCATAACTACATGAAATTCTTGATTCTGAAACATGGGCCTGAAAATTCTGTGAAAGCTGGTGAAATGGAAAGTGGTTGCTGGTACAGACCAATTTAGGTGCTGAAAGGAGCAGGGAATCTTCTTGTTTTTTCTCTATCCTGAAGTAGTCGGGATTCTTTGAAATCTCAAAATCAGGTTTGGTTTTAAGGAAAGGTTCCAGTCAGTGCTTGTTCTTCTCAATCATTTTCAAATCATAAGTCCTGTGACAAATGCCAGATCTCCTACATAGAGATTCAAAAACTACTTTCTCATTCTTTTTCTGTCACACAGAAAACACCAAGAAGTCTCACGTTCATATTCTCCCACTCACACATTTAGCAGAAAACAATGCAAATGTTCTTCTTCTGCACTAGATGTCACCTAGATGAAAATTTAAAAATAAAATATCCTCTTCCCTTTGTTTCCAGAGGCGATTAGGATGACAAGTTAATCAAGACTTCATCTGAGCCCTGCATTTTTCTATTCATCATATCACAGCTCTTCTAATGTAGCTGTCCAGTCCACTCAAAGCAGGCTCTTTAAAAGGACTGGATATGCTGCAGATTAACTTCACTGAAAAATCCCTTAGCCTTTTCTTTAACTAGCCACAGACGAAACAAAACCCAGAAAAACCGCAGGTGTCCCAGGGAGGTGGCTATTAAGAGGATAGCTGGAACGACCTTAGTGCCCTGAACTGAAACCTTAGGAGACCCAGAGAGGGTTCTTGGCAGAGTGTCACGCTTCCCTGTGACCTGGGGAAATCACTTGCTCTCCCTTCTGCTTAAGGGCCCTCATTTGCAAAAGAAGAATAATTTCTCTTTGCTTTAAGGGTCCTGCACCACTAATGACAGTGAGTGTTCAGCTTCTGAGCTGATGAAAGGCAGTCAGATATCTGCTGGTCATCTTTAACCTGCTTTGTGTCTTTTGGGGTCCAGTGTGCAAAGAATACAATTTTCCTGTACCACCTACCATGCTGCATATAATTTACAGAATCTAAATAAGTATCTGGAGAATCATATGATGTGATGGGGCTGAGAGTCACAAAGAACAGAGGTAGTTAAAGGCAGTCTTTCAAGAGGGAGAACAATTGGGTTCAAAGCCCTGGGTAATTGAAAGCTACCCATGAGTTCAGAATGGCCAGTTACAATCTCCTGCTGTTTTGGTCATATCCTGGGCTGCCCTTTAGTCTGAATGTGGGAAGTGAATGGTATTTTGTATGTATCCAACTGTTGTTTTTCTTTTGTTACCATCTTCTGTAGCTGGTATATAAAAAAGGGCATCTACTTAAAAGCATTAAGTTTCCCTTCTGAAGTTTTCTTGGGAAATGCACATATTATGGCAGATTTGGTACTCTGTAATATGACATTTTACTTTTAAATGGACTGTAATGTTAATAAAGTCTTTACAAACCCCAGAAGTATAACAGTAGTGATAGAGCATGTCTTTGCTCAACTATCAAAATAAAGAAAATGGGTTAAAAATATTTTTTCTAAGAAGCTTTATCAGAAAAATCTTACAAATGTTACACAAAAGGGATGCTATGAAAGGGCTAAAATAAGCACTCCTCAGCTCAGCCTGAGATAGAAGTCTCTCTCTGGTAAAGTCACTGTTTCTCTGCCTTTGGTTTTGTGGGTTAAAGCCCATCAGGAATACAACTATGTCGTAAACTTCTGATCTGGGTATGAATAATATATTTTTAGTTCCCAAGAGATAATCGAATATATTGAAATTTAACTCAACTTTTGATATCTATTTCTTGTTATTGAGTTCAGAATTTCTTTGGAGTGGCATTTGTGGGAATCTAAAAGAATGGAAATAGAAACCGAGAAAATCCATGTACGGATGAAAGGTGCAGTACCAGATTTCTCTATTCAGATCAACAGCCTATGAGAAGAGGTCTTAAAGGAAAAGAAATAAATCTGAGTTTTCATCTTTACAGACATACATATTGTGATAAACACTGCAAGCTGTGAAGGGCCCAAATACTTGTACTTACTGAACATATACAAAATTAGTTACATATCTGCATTCCTGTGCTGGCAGGTTCTGATAACTTCTAATAAAGGTGCAAATGATTTCTTCAGCATTATTCACTTGAATGCTATTTCATTTGATGTCTATTTGAAATGAACTAGCAAACATAAGGATATATTCACACAGACTAGATGATAGAAGGTTTTCTAGAGCAAAAAAGTAGGTTATCAAAATCAGTTGTGGACAGGGAGAATTATAAATTTACAATGTGAAGAAGATAACTTCAGAAGAGCTGCTGTCTTCCACATTAGATTTCTTAAAAGTTCAGGTTAGATATAAGGAGGAAGTTCTTTACTATGACAGTGGTGAGGTGCTGGAATGGGTTGCCCAAAGAAGCTGTGAATTCTCCATCCCTGGCAGTGTTCAAGGCCAGGCTGGACAAGGCCTTGGGTGGCATGGTTTAGTGTGAGGTGTCCCTGCCCATGGCAGGGGGGTTGGAACCAGATGATTTTAAGGTCCTTTCCAACCCTAACTATTCTATGATTCTATGTTCTGCTTCCTACAAAAATGGCATTATCAGAAAAGAGAATAGTTTGCAACATGATTGTGGGATCAACAGAACTGGCAGTGCGTGAATAAGTGGAGACCAAATATTAGTTTGCCTCTAGAGCTGGGCTCACTTCACCAGGTTGATGCAGGGGGACAGTGTGCAGCTTGGGGAAAGCTATATTTTAGTTTCATTTCCTTTGTTGTCTGACCAGAGGTTAAAAAAATGCTGTAGACTCTTGACCTATGTCAAGCCAGCAATTTTCACCAGCTCTGCTAGACACTAAAGAAATACGGGTGCTGAATGTCACCTGTAATATTTCAGTTTCCTGCTGAGAAGAGTGTGTTAGGTGCGAATTGTCCTGTAAACCTGGTGATCTATTTTTCACTGTGAATGTTTGTTTATCATTTGTGCCCTTACTGAATTTTTGAGGCACAGTTCAATAAAAAATGAAATTGTTGCTCTGTCACCTCTGCCAATGGAATACTCTGTCAACTATTGAAATTCAGCCTAGGATCTTGCTTTGAAGACATTAAAAATATTACTTCAGGCAGAGCTCTTTTGTTCAGTTGAGAAAAGTATCCTTCCATTTAGCTGCCTTCAATATCGGGACTATGAATGTGCTTCTGGAAGGGGGTGGAAAAATTCTTAGGTTATCCTAACAAACCTGAATGAAAAGTGCCAGGGTTAAGGAATGCAGTGTGGTTCAGAAATGAAGGACTTGCAAGTAATTGTACAGTACCAAATCAAGGCCAAGACTGAAGCCAAATTATTTCACCGTGGGGATGCTTTACAGCTTTCCTCTGCTAGGTAGCTTTCCAAAGCACATGAAATGAAAAAGCATTGTAATTTTGCTTCATCTGCAGAGTAAGAGGGTCTTGAATGATCTACATGCAGGTCTAACTGCAAGAAAAGGGTCAGACTGAAAATGCTTCTGGTACAAGGGATTTATATTTTATGCTCTCCTAAACTGTGCTGCTTATTCCCATCTATATTTGACTAGCAGGTTCAAAGACTGATATGTAATGACAAGAAAAATGTTGCAGAGCAGGACATAAGGACATACATGTCATTTCTTGTTCCTCCCTGGCTGTATGCTTATAAGTCACCACTGACTATAAATGGGAAACAGGACACTAGGCCCCTGATTTAAACCAGTATTCACTTCTTCTCTACGGGCATGTGTATTTATTAAAAGGGTGAAAAACTGCTAAGACTGGTGAATATATTCAGTGCTTCATTTACATTATTCTGTGGCATTCATGCTAACTATTAATTAACACTGATTAGTGTTAACTCCCATCAACCTCCTTCTAACAGGGCACTGTGCATGCATCAGCTCTGCTTTTTGTTTGTAAATAGCTTGTCTGAAACAAAGCAATTTAAATTCTCCTTCTGGCTTTTGTGAACAGGATAGGTGCTGGTATTCACTTTATCTGCTGGTCAGCATTGTTGTTTCTGAGCCTGATCTGAAGTCCATCAAAATACTCCTGCTGGGTTAAACATGTTTTAGATCAAGCTCTTAGCAAAAGCAGCACTTTAATAAATCACAGCCTGGCAACCTTTTTGACAGGCTGTGTACTTTTCTGGTTTTCTATCGTCTTCTAGCTTTATCATTTTCTTTGTCTTTTTAAGGATTTTATTCTACCCAAGCTACCCTGACTTATATTCTGTACAGCCCCACTGAATGTAAAATAGAGTTTTGCAGACTGCAAGTCAGAAGTGACTCTGATTCTCTGAAGCTGTCTTTTTCTGATCTGAAGGTTCACTGTCATACTAGCTTGTCTCTTTGCCCCTTCTTCCTTCAAAATTTCATTTCTCTCTTATTTCTGTGTTTCCAGATCTCTGGCTCCATCACTCAGCTGCTAACGCTCTGTCTCTCTCTATTGGGCTGCCTTCTTCCTCTCAACTGCCAGATCCTTTTTTGCTCACAGCAATCTTTTTTCCCTCCTCAAGTGCCATAATGTATTTGCTGCTATGTAATGAGATGCCCAAAATGGGTGAACTGACACTCTTATCCTGTGTTCCAGCATCCTTAATGGATAGCATGATAAATATAAACCTAAACAGCATTTTCTGCTGATGAATCTGAAACGCCTAATAGCCTTCCCAATTCTCCAAAATAGATAGGGCCATGTCCTCTGACAGTAACTTGATGAGACTCCATTGACTTCAACAAAGTTACTTTGACTTATGTCGACTGAAGTTTCACCCTATAGTATATATAAATAGAGCTTGCGTTTCACATAAATCACAAGAAACTATTTAGATGTACATCAAATTAAATCAAATATCTTATGTCGAATTACTGCAAATTCCTGAATTGGTACTGCTTAATAGAAATTCTCAAATTTCCATATGAGGTCAAATTAAAATTACCATTTTCTAATAGAAATAGCTCTATACTGTATCTTCAGTGACAGTTATAAGTTTAATAATCTGACAAACCACTGGATGTCTCTACTGTGTCATGAAGTTCAGTTAAGATATATATATGTGACACAGAAGACTACTTAAAAAGAAGGCATTTTGAACATAGAAGTATTTGAAATGATGAGAAAGAGACTGGAGATGTATCCCTCACTGGATATTCTATGAAATACAGACATTAACTATACTGTAGAGCAAAATTCATTCTTTCAAATAAGGAAGTTCCTTTTATTTTTATTAACTAGGTGGTATATGTTTTCACAGGTATATAAAACCACAGATCTCTAGTAGAACGAATTTTGTTTGCTTTTATTTCTTTAACTCGGCTAAACAGCATTAATATTTAAATGTTAGTCTTCCTGCTTTGAACACCCTCCTAATGCTCTATTCTTTTGCTGTCTTTCTTCATGGACTGGGACTGACAGAGATACTCCCCTGGAAACTCCAAATGTTAATTAAGTAACAAAAGGCTACATGAGGACCAAGCCAATTTATAATAGGAAGGATAAAATCACAAGGACAGGGATACTTATGGGTGTCAAATGAACTACGTGGACTATGTGCTTATATGTATAGGGAGAAAGAGATGAGCCTTCCGATAGATACCAGCTGGATTTAGTCACCATGGCTACACATGATTTGTTCTGGCTGTCCCTTCAAGCTGTTTTTTTCAGTGAGAAGGCTCACAGGGCTGTGAGGTTTCTGTGGGCAGACACCACACCGCTCCTGAGGCAGACTGGCAGCAATGCACCTGATGAGGACGTTACAGGCATTTCCTACTCAGACACCTCACAGGGTACAGCAAAAGCTGTGTTTGAAAATAAAGCTGGTTTTGTTTGCTTGGCATCCTGTGTCACCACTTTCTCTTTTGGGGGGCTGTTATATTCTCTAGCAGGGTGCATTAGTTTATTAAGGGATTCCAAAAGCACTTTGTGACTTGTGTTGTGCAGGGTGGGCAATTTGTTACATTCCCCTGGATTAAATACCTACTACATGACCTAAATTGGTCTTACCAGTCCTATTTTGATTTGAAGTTAAAAAATGAAGAAGTAAAATTAATAATAAACAACACCACTACACCATTTTCAATTTATCACAAAACTACTCATCTGCCAGGGTAGTTATAAGGCTTTACCAGTATGGATGCTCTTGCTTGTTTGCAATCCCTCAAACAGTCACTTCCACTTCTGAAGAGGAATCAGGATATAAAAAACAGGTGTCTGGTCTATGGACTGGGAGTTATGACTAAGCCAAATGGTTATTTGTTGTGCCAGTCATGACAATTCACTGCATGTCTAGAATGGCTGCTGAGTATTCATGCAGAAGAGATGCCATGTGTGATTCTAGAATGTGGTGATGGCAAAATGTTGTGTTAGGCTAATGAAGAGGGAATTTAAAGACTGCTGTCAGATATTCAAATTAATCTGAGAAAAGGTAACAAGTAGGGGCTAGGTACTCTTAGCTCAGTCTTAATGACTTTGGCTGTGGTTGGTACTTGGTTTGTCTTGTTTTGGTTTGTTTTTTTGTTTGTTGGGCTTTTTAAATCCAAATCCATAAAAAACCCCCTCAACCTTGAAACGGTAAAAACCAATGTCTATAACAACAGTACATTCAGTTTCACTTCATCCCAGAACTTTGGTCTGAGCAGATTAGTTGAGTTTTAAAATGACTTCTCTATTCTCCTGCACCTATAATAAATTCCTGCCTAGCAAAGTTTAAATATGCAGCTTCAGGGAACAAAGGAAGCCACTAAAAGGTAGATAAATCATCAGCTTTTATTCAAAAGAACCTTTTCACCTATTCAGTAGCATGAATCTTGCAAGAGAAAACCAATATTTTGAATTTTATAGTGCCTTTCATCCAAGGCATTTTGCAAAAAAGTGAATAAATTAGTTTCCTCTCATGGTATGGTGTTTGCAAATGTTGGTGTTTCAGTTTAAAGGTGGAGTGAGTCAAGACAAAATGAGGAACAACGGTTTCTCCAAAGTCTGACACAGGTAGCCTATGGTAAGAGTCAGGAATAGTACCCGGATTATTATAAGACAAATATCCTGTCTACTGGTTTTGGGAAATGAAATCATGGAGAGATAAATCTGTGAAGAAGCTGGTCTACTGGTCATGGCAGAGGATGAAAAACCACCAGGTGACTGCAGACATTTCTGCATTGAGAGTAGAATAAAGGTAAACAGATGTTAACTTTATCAGTAAGCACACTTTGCTTATAGATTGAGCTAGGTTAGGTTTGTAACCATGAGTATAGTAATGCCAGCTCTTATTGAGGATGTAGTCTCTGTGTCAGTTTGAGACCCATAGAATGTGAATAAGTGTGCCCTCTTACCTTGCAGAGCCTCTTCAAGGATGAATATATGGATGTTAATGGATTTCAGGTGCTTAGGTGAATCTGCAGCAATAAGTACTGTATGTGTTTGCCCAGAGTTATCTTACCTACTTTACCCAGGTTCCCATAGAGCTTGATTCATATGATGCATATCAGACATAAAGATTTACTTTCTCCTACTTGCAGCATTTTCCTAATGTACCTTTCTTAGGTTTAAATCTATACAATTTTTAATATTCCAGAATAATCAAGTTTGCAATTTCACCTGGGCACACTACTTGCTACCCTGGTATGTTTTCTGACACTCAGTCTTCACATCTTCTATTTTCACATGTCATTCACCATACCTTATGCATTGCTCCACATAACTCCTTTTATTGCCTTTGGATTTATACCTTTAAAATGTCCTTTACTAGGACATTTCCTGTTATGTCTCCCCACCATGCTCTGAGTCATCACTTAGCCAAGCTCTCATGCAGAATTAGCTCCTGTAATCTTGCCTCATTATTCACCTGTTGGCCCCTAGGTTTTTTTGAGCACTAGTGTAAACTCCCACCTGCTTATTGATATATTTTTGGCTGTGGATTGCACGCAACGCACTGAATGCAAACACATGAGAACTGCTCAATGGAATCATAAAACGGTTTGGGTTTGGAGGCAACTCAAAGATCATCCAGCTCCAACCCCACTGCCATGTACAGGGACAACTTCTGCTAGATCAAGTTGCTCAAAGCTCTGTCTAGCCTGGCCTTGAACACCGCCAGGGATGAGGCAGCCATGACTTCTCTGGGCGACCTGTGCATATGTCTCACCACCCTCATAGTAAAGAACTTCTTCCTAATATCTAATCTAAATCAACCCTCTTTCAGTTTAAATCCATTTCCCCTTGTCCTGTTGTTACATGCCCTTGTAAAAAACCTCACTACAACTTTCTTGTAGGTACACTTTAGGCACTGGAAGCTGCTTTAAGGTCTCCCTGGAGCCTTTTCTTCTCCAGGCTGAACTAGCCCAACTGTCTCAGCCTGTCTTCATAGAAGAGGTGCTCCAGCCCTTGGAGCATCTTTTTGGTCCTCTTCTGGACTCACTGTAACAGGTCCATATCCTTGATAAGTTGAGGGCCCCAGAGCTGGATGCAGTATTCCATGAGAGCAGAGGGGCAGAATCACATCCCTTGACCTACTGACCATGCTCCTTTTGATGCAGCCCAGCATGCAGTTGCATTTTTGTGCTGCGAGCACACAGTGAAGCTGGCTCATGTTGAGCTTCTAATTGACCAACACCAAGTCCTTCTCCTCATGACTGCTCTCATCAATACTCTGTCCAGCCTAAAAGGAGAGAAAGACAGAGCAAGTCCATTCCAGTTTCCTTATGTGACACCCAAATCCAAGTGCTTTGCTTCTTTTCGCTGCTTTATAACATAATGAACTCTGCATTGCCCTTCTCAATCCTGCCCAATGAAGTCAGAGCATTTCTGCATGTAGACTGTGTCTCCCACCATCCTAGCTGGTGCACATTTCTCTTTACTAGCATTCACCAAATCCACTGAACTCTTATCAGTAAACTACTAAAGAAACCTCCTTCCTCACTGTATGGTTGCTGAGCTGTTGTTTGGCCTGAACAGCTTTTAAACAGCTGCTTCAGACCATCCATCCAACACTTCTTTTATTGCACATGTGCTCAGGTTGCAATGATTCATCCTGCTATTCCATCTGGGGAAGTATCTTCCCTATATGCCCACAGTTGCTTAATCCATCAGGCATGGCCTGAGCCCATCTCTCTAGAAGAAACCTGTGCTAACTCTAACAGGCTCTTCTGCTGTGGTGGGATGATTTTCTTTTGTTGTCCTCACATCTGCCATTAACCCACAGTGCAATGAAGGGGGAAGTACAGGGTGAAACATACTGCACCTCTTCCCTTTGCTCCCAGGGATGCTCTGTACTGAGGTGTGGTGGTCCTCATGCCTCCTGAACCATGCAGGCTTTCTGTATGGCCACCTGTGCTATGCAATTACCCTTTCTAGACCAGAGGGCAGGACACTTCCATTTAGGTTTGCCACAGGCACTGGTGATCATGATAGTCTACTTGGAGTCAATCTGGACTAATAGCATTGCCAGTGCCTTAAATGAATGAGGGGGTGATGGAGAGGCCTGCCTGTGAGACAGGAGGCTACAAGAGGACTGTGATTCCTACAACTCTTCTGAAAGGCTTTTAATGTCTACTTCATGGCCTCATTAAGCGAACAATGTCAGAGCTTTAAAAAGAGCCCTCTGTGATTCTTGCACTGGATTGGTAACAACAATGTCACAACAGATACATATATAAAAGCGAAGGAGCATGGAAATGTACTGTATGGTTGGACCCCAAAGGAAAGAGCTAGAACATTTCTTCTTTCACCCTCTACTCTCAATCCTTGCAATAATTAGCCAAAGTAAAATGAATATTAGCTTATGCTTAACTGCCTTTCCAGCATGTTACTCTGCATTGACCCAGTAGTGCTAAACCAATTATTTTTTGAACTTTCTGGCTTTAAATAATCCTCTGCTCTAAAACTCCCTCTACCCCTCAGCTATTTAACCACAGGCGGACTGCCCTAAATCCTTTTCTTATACTTTGTAGCTTTTTAAGCAAGCCCCCTCTTTAAGTAGACATAATCCCTTCTCTGTAGAAAACATGAAAGACCTTGAACAAATCAAGATTTCTCCATGGAGAATTCAGCTAATCCTGTGCTTAGCTCCTAACAAGGAAATCCATCTTGCCACCAAGCACCCCATTACTAGAACTAATGCCTGACTTGAATAACAAGCACATTATTGTGCTTTAATTGTAGCACTGCTCTGTCACATGGAGAACTAGGAGAGGAACGTGACTTGGCTTCTCCAGGAAAGACAGGTCACGCCTTTTTGTTGTTGTTGAGGTTGCTGTGATTTAAAAGCAGACTAAATTAACTATTAATATGGACTGCACATGCTTCAGATTAGATGAAACAGCTGCACTGTAGCTCTGTAGTACACTTTATTATAAAACAAGTGCTGTTATACTGGATTACTGTTCTCCTTTACTTTGTCATTTGACTGTTGAGAAATTCGCATGCTGGGGCTTAAAAAGGTATAATCGTGCCCTTGGGGGGAGGGAGGCACCAGCCATTTGGTCACAGAAAATTATGTTAGTGTTAAATCAGAGTAAAAGCAAACTAATCCACAATGCAGATGCATGGTCAGCACTTTTTCCTGGAAAGGCTGCCTACAGCACAAGCTGGTTACTGCCATGATGGCAGGAGGAATAAAAAACATTTTGTGGGAAAGTTACAGTATATATCAAAGAGAAATAGAAGGTGCTGTTCTGTCTTTGGGGTAGTCCTATTAGCACTGATGTAAGCTGCTCACTGGGTACCATAACAAAATGGAAACAGGAAGAAGACACCTGGTACAGATCGCAGGTACGAGGGGGTACAGTGACCTCACTGGCCATTGGTGTTGGGATAGTCATTGCAACTACTCCTTGGGTTCCTGGTGGTTCCTGGCCACATCTAAATTGGAAATGAACAGAGATGTGGGAAGCAGTCTGTGTGCACCTCATTGCATGCACTTATGTGGGCATGCCTGGGGGGCACATAGATTTTTCGCTAGCTTGCATGGGTTTGGTGAATGGTGTCCATTGCATTCCATCAACATCTGTAGAGGCAGATAGGGAGCTGGGAACTGATGTGCAAAGAGTGAATAGCAAATATTCCTCGTGACTGATGTGCTCATGTAAAGCCATGGTGTCTGTGATTAAGTCTATTAATCAGCTCCATTGCATGCAATTACTGTATGCGCCTTCTGCCAGTTCAGAGTTTCATGAAGCTCCTTTGGAAGTCCTGATGTAGTGTAGGACTACAGGTGATTCCCCAACTTTTTAAGGATTAAGAAGAAGAAATCCAGTTGCAACATGTCTGGAGAGACTCTTGGATTAAGCAAGGAAAGATCTTTGATGTTGCTTGGCAGAACTAAGGGAATTAACTGTGAGAACTGTAACTCATTTCTGTGCTTGATAAAAGCATGCATATATTACTAAAGAGTGATTGTAACAAGACGAGGAAATGATGTCTCTTCCACTGTAATGAGAAATTAGGATGAAATACCTTTTTTATTCAGACATGCCTTATCATCCTATGTGGACAGCATAAACTGCATGTTTAGTCTCTTGGTATATAATATACTTTTTAAAATAAAATTGTTTTCTTCTCTGTATCACACAACTTAGATGTGGCTGCTGCTGCAGTCATGTCTCTAGATACTGAAAAATAACACTGAGGGATGGGTGGGACGCAGAGTCAAGCAGCAGCGTTATATGGATTTAATGTGACATTAGGCAAATATTGAGCAAGATTTTAATTACAGCAGTTATGGCAAATTTTCCTGCTCTGGGAGTTGTCAAAAATCCTCCTGTATTTAGTAACCTGAATACAAGAATCTCATTGCCTACTCTCTCCATCAGAAGCTGTAAGTAAATTGCAGACTAGGAGAGTTAATGGGTTGTAGTTTAAGGAGAGTTCCACTAGATGATGGTATAAATCTTCATTATGAACAAGACGTAAGTGGGCAGCTTATACAGGAGTTCAGGAAAAGCAAAATGCCACACGACCAGAGGCAGTGACAGTCCCTAGTCTTCCCCTTGCTGTATTACAGTGAGGCTCCCAATAATTACATGGGCCGCACAAACGCTGTCAGCATCCAGTAGCATTGCAGCTGGCTGTGGCACCACACAGGCAAACTGAATGCAGGGGTTGATCTACTGGAATTTAAAATCAAGTTAAAATTTTCTTCATTTATTTTGCAAATTAAACTGGGCTAACACTAATTCAATTTTAAATGATACTGTAAATGAAAGTAATGGTGTAATTAGCAGCAAATTAATTACAGAGTAGAAGAACTAGTTGCATGACTCTGAAATAAAAAATTAAAGCTAAGTCTTACATATCCCCAGCTGTCAGATGTCAGGAAGTTATTGAGGCACAAGTCTTACTCTGTCTGCCCCAGGAGGAGAAAAGATACAGCTTTTTGAACAGCTAGGTAGCATCTCCCATATCTCAGTCAGATTGGCACTGGAGGCTTCAAACAGGAGTTTCATGAAGATGTTCTCCAGCAGGAAGAAGATTCCCAGATGAGATCTCAATTAGGAGAAAGGGCATATGGGAAAGAAAATGCCATCAAGAAAATCCACTGGGGAGAACAACCTTTGAAATATATTAAAGAAATGTTTGCCTTGGTCTCTGGAGAGAATATGAAAGATGATGCCACTTCTGGATGCAAGTTAGGGGAACGCTACCAAGACCCACTTTTCTAGAATATGATTGCACCATCCAGCTTGAAAAATGTAAAATCCAGGTTCCATTTTCATTGCCATTTCATTGTACTGCCTATGGAGTGATGCAGTTCATTTTCTTCAGAGCAGCCCGTTGAGTGCTATGTTTTGCACTTGTGCCAAAACCAGTCTCGATACACACCAGTGTTCTGGCTCTTGGTGGATGGTGCTTGCACAGCACCAAGACTTTCTTTGATTCTTACGCACATCTTCCCTGTCCCCAGAGTGAACCAGCTTGGAGTGGTGTTGTGGTTTAAACACAGCCATGCAGCTCGTTCACTCACTCAACCCCCCTTCCTTGCCCTCTCTTGCTTTCAGAGGGATGGAGAGGAGAATCAAAAGAACGCAACTCCCACAGGTTGAGATAAGAACAGTTTAGTAACTAAGGTATAACACAAATCAGTACTGCTACCACCACCAATAATAATGATAAAGAAAATAACAAGGGAAAAGAATACAACATCTCACCAACCACAAACAGATAACTCACAACATCCCACCCCACTCAACACCTCCTCCAACCCCCAGAGCACTAACCCTTCTGGGTAACTCCCAGTTACATCCTGGGCATGATGTGTTATGGTATGGAATACCTCTTTGGCTCGCTTGGGTCAGGAGTCCTGTCTCTGCTTCCTCCCAACCTCCCCTACTCCCTGGCAGAGCATGAGGCTCACAAAGTCCTTACTCAGAGTAAAACATTCGAGCAGTAACTAAAAACATCCCTGTTATCAGTTTTGTTCCCAGGCTGAAACTCAAAAACATAGTGCTGCACCAGTTACCATGAAGAATTAAAAATGACTGCTTCTGCTAAACCCAGGGCAAGTGGGCAAGAGGCTGTGAGGGGACACAGCTGGAACAGCTGACCCCAACTAGACAAAGGGATAGCCTGTGCCATAGAACACTGTGCTCAGCAAGAAAAGCTTAAGGACAGAAGCAGTACTGGGGTGGACACACAGTCAGGGTTATGGTGTTTGTCTTCCCAAGTCAGTGCTAGGTGTGACTAGCTAGGTGTGACAGGGAGCAGCTGGACATCTGCATGCCCATTGGAAATGGTTAATGAATTCCTTGCTTCACTTTGCCTCTAAGTGCAGCTTTTGCTTCAACTGTTGAACTGTTTGTGTCTTCATTCATGAATCTTCTCCCCTTCCTTCTATTTTGTTCCCACTGTGCAGGATAGAGGAAGGAGCAGCTGCTGGGGTCCTTGGTTCTTGGACAGAACCAACCCACCGTATTCATGTAGTAGATTTATTATCCTGTATTTAGCTAACTGCTAATGGAACAAGTATTTGCATTAATAGTATGAATAAACCCCAGAAAAAAACACAAAGATGATGAAGAGTAAGTTACCGATGTAAAAGGGAAACAGAGCTCAAGAATATTGACCCACAATGCTCTGGGCTAACGAGAGTGAATAGTCTGTGATTCTGTACTAGCTCTGCTTTTTAAATCAGAATATTTCAAAAAGAAATGGGAAATGCAGACTCATGAGTTCTAGGACTTGAAGTACTTGCTGCCACACACATTCTGCATAAGCACTCACCTGTTCAAAGGTAGAACTATACATTCATAAGATAGTCACTGAAAACATCACACTTCTAACAGGTATAGGTTTATGGATCTTAAGGCAAAAAATACTGAAAATAAGAGTTGATTTTATAGACATACCTCACGCACACTTTTGTTAGAAGATCAGGAAAGGTTTGACTCTGTGCCACTCATCATCTGCTTAGCCTTTCATTTCAGCTGGACATGCTTTTGAAAGTGGTGACCTTGATGATTCTTTTTACCCACACAGCTTTATAAAACTGTCTTTTTACATCCTATAGGGCTGTAACTTCTAAGAGCCCAGAGCCAGCTGGGCTTGTTGTACAGGGCTGATTCGTTATAAATTGAACACTGAGTAGCACAGGCCTCTATAAGTCATATGAGTAATTATGGGCAATTTGCATCCTTTCACAGATGTGCTCAGGAAAGCTGTGAACCTGTAAGCCCAGCTCAATGAGCAGAGGCGTGTGCAGAGGCTGCAGAGCAGGGCATGACCAAAACTAAGTGCTGAATTTGGGCTCCTTCTCTCTGTCAGTAGTGATTCAAAGCCTGAAGATATCATGGTCCTCCATTGCTTTGTGCATACAAGAACAGTCAGCTATAGTAAAAGACTCTGGTTTCTAAAGGTAGCTAGGCTGAACTGTAGTTGTTGCTGTACTAATGCTGTATTGGACCTGAGCACCCTGGTAGGAGCAACTTCTGCTTCTGCAGAAAGCCTGTACTTGTCAGAACCACTGGAAGGAGTCACAGCTTCGTCCCTTTCCCTCTTCCTCCTTCCCATTATGTACCAGGTGATGAACCTTTACTGATGCTAAACTTCAGCTTTGAAAGGGTCACCATGAGCCTGGAGCCCCAGACAATCTCTCTAGCTGCTCCCTTTGAAAATCAGCTGTCCCACAACCACTTTATTATTATTAGTATGAAACTATATTTCTTTTATACACTGACCTGCTGATGGCTTCTCACATGGGTTTGTTGAACTTAGCAGTCACAAACTCTACTTCTCTGCTTTATATAATCGAGCCCCAAACCAGAGAGGGAAGCAGTCAGAGCCCTGTGTTTAACGTGGGGACCAGGCACTGCCAGACCAGGCAGCAGCACAAGTCGCAGAAGGGCATGTGCTAGAACTTCAAGTAACCCACTTGAAAACTGGACAAACATGAAGCAGTGGCTTGAGTTCATACTGGTTGGCTACTTTGTGTCACTGGGCTGCAATGTTTCTGATGTGGTTTCAGCCAGACTTCCTCTGTTGTTAAACCTGTAGAGAGAGATCGTTTGACCTCAGCAGCATAAAAACAGAACTAAAAGCTTTTTACACGTCTTTTGCCAACTAATGGATCTTTATTTCCCTATCCCCCAATAATAATAATCTAATATTCCCACAGAGGATACATTATGGTAATTTTTGTGGTTTCCCCTTCCTCCATTTACTGTAGGATTTCAAAATCAGTGCCAAGAGTTCACTGTGCATGGACTTTAATTCTTAATAGTTCATAGATTTTTACAAGCGCAGGCAGCAGTCTAAATTAAAGAGAGAAGAAATCTTGTGACTCGACATCTGAAATATTCCCAGACTTCAAAGAAGTTTCATCTGGCCAAGCAGCCTCATTTCAATGAAGCTCGAAGGAGGGTGTTACAAAACCTGCTAGTGGATGAGTTCCCACCAGGGACAGAGCAATGGAGAGTATGAAAGAAAAGAAATCTCTCCTGGTGGAACTGAAGTGGCAAGGAGGTGGAGTCCTAAAGGGGCCAGTGTGGCCTTAAGACTGAAATATATACAGGATGTATTTGGCCTCAGCTGAACTCTGAAATAATAAAGCAATAGTCAAAGTTGGAAAATTAGAAAGAATAACTTTGAAGCTGCTGAGAATGTTTTTTTTTTCTTTATTTTATTATATTTTATTTTATTTTATTTTTTGAGGGTGGGGGTAGAATCATTCATCAACTGCAAGTCATCCAAGAGCAGAAGGTTTCATTGTCTCTGCCTCATGAGAAGACAGCAGCTGCCTTCTGGGCAGAAGCAAAGTATGTCTGAATGCCTGGTCCCGCAGGGGAATCTGACAGTGCAGCACTAGCTGCGCGTGGGCTGGGTTTGGCACAAATGCTGGTGGTAGTGCAACTTACCCTCGTCCTTCCGGAGATGGCTGCTTTCCAGGGCACACACAGGAAGGGCAAGAGGCCACGCAGAAGAGTGGCAAATGACAGCTTTTCCTCCCTGTTGGAGGGCAAGGGAGGTTTGTTTCTGTATAACAGAGAAGCGTATAGCCAAGTGCACTCTTTCAAATTTTTTAGCTTGTTAATGAAAATATCTAAACCATTTCAGCTGCATACTGTGCAGTTGGACAGCTATGCTGCTTACTCTTTTCTGATAGAGATACTCTCTTAATTACACTATGGAGCTTCTTAAGTGGGCTGTTCTCAGTCCATGCTATAGAACAGGTTAACTGTATACCATAAGTGTTTTTCCTGGAGAGGGACTCCACAGAAAACCTGACTGAGGGACTCTTCCATAAAAAGAAGCAGTTGTCTGAAACAAGTGAGTGATTGCAGAAGGCTGTTGGTAGTAGCTCTGGCAGTGGTAGTCATGATAAGGGAAGGAGAAGTTGGTTAACTATCTTCCAAGAGTGTGAAAAACTGAAGATTGTCAAGGGAATTGGAAGTAAACAGGGACAGCCACAGATTCACTGGTCTATAGTGTAACAGAAATGCCAGTAACTTGTGAGAACCTGAGAACAGTAGATTATCTTGTTGCAATTTCCTTTCAAGGTCTGGGTTTTCTGTACATGTTCTTTTCCCTGGTGCTAGTGTAGTAAACCCGTGTATACCAGCCTGATTAGAGCTACAGCTGCCTTTCCACCTACCTGCTTGATAGCTTGAGGTCATCTAGGACTCAGGGGCTCTGGGTTTATAAAGATCTTCAGTAAAGCGGCACATTGTGACATTAAGGGTGTTAAGACATCAGACCTGAGGAGGGATCCAGTCCTTTGAAATGATGTAGCTTTTGAATCTGTATGAATTTCTTTTCAATAACAACTGGGGGATTTATGTACAATACATTTTATGGCATTTTGTACAGCTACAGATTGCTTTGTTTCTTTGCATAAATAACAAAGATCTCCAGTACATTTTTTTCCCCCTTTTCTTTCAAGCTGCAAGAATTGCAGGAATTTCAAAATTTCTGGGTGGGTATACTTGCTATAAGTGTGTATTGTAGACTGGGAATAAGACGGACTAACATTTTATAGATCTCTCTCATTAAAAGTCACCTTCAGAAAACACTGCTGTACCTTGCTTATAATCAAATGACACCTCGTAACCACCTAACCATTTTTAATATCCCCTAGACTCTACTGCATTATGCCAAAGCTCAGACACTGTCTAGCTAGTCAAGGAAAAGAGTATACCATCATATTTAAAAGCAGTTATTGGGACAGGTTTTACAGGCAGTGGGCTAAGACAATTCAGAAACAATTGCTTATGTGATAGTTTGAGGATTTGTCCCTGTCAAACAGTTAATATTGCTTTAATACATGAAGTAGGCTGTATAAGACAGCAATAATGAAAAATGTCAGGAAAGACAATATCAATTGTTATTCAACATCCACATCAAAGATTACTTTTTTGTCAGTAGCTTTCAGAAAATGTATTTTCCATCAGATCTGATTGCGTTCCTCTTTGAAGTGTTCCATCCTCCCGGTAGATTTAATGTGACATCTAGGCACTTTTTAGTCCCTGGGCCTCTGAGGCGATTCAAAGAGGCACAACAAGCCATCACAGGTTTATCCTCAAAGGCCGACACTGTCTGTCTGATTTATTGTAACTTTAAGAATCATCTCCAGCAAAGCATGAGCCTTTCTACCCATCCGCAGTCTCAGACTTTTATCAATTCATTTGTATGCAGCCTGTACATTCTGGAACTGAGAGCCCTATAGCCACTCATGGAAAATGCATTACCTGCTACTAATCCTTTTTATCTTTAAAGTCTGTATTTTTTATGTATAAGTCATTTTGGGTTATCATAAAATATACATAATTCTAGCCCCCAAAAAGGCAAAATGAAGAGAGAATATATAATAAGTTATGAGCTTGCCATGTCCTTATCACCAAGGATTCTAAATAAACAGCTCTCTCTATGTAAATACTGTGGGATATAAAACTATGATTATTTTCAATAGGGAATAGGAATGCTTCTATTTTCGCTCCTTGTTTCAAAGCGAAGCAGTGAGATAAATAATTTTAAATGTGTTTGGGAGCACTTTTATTTTCTGCTTCGTTGCTTTGGGGGCCTGACAGTTGTAGGGGTTGCTTGTCAAACTTCTGTCATACGCTACAGACATCCAGAAGCACCTCATAGTTCCAACATTTTGCTTCAAATTCATGGCCAACCATAAGTTAATGACAGCTGTTATTTTGGGGATATTTCTGGTTAATGCAGGATGCATTCAAAGCATCTCCTGCCATTTTGTGAAAAATGATGATATAGCTAGGAGGATGATACAGATCTGGGAGCAGGACTTTTTCTGTAAGTTTGGAGTCCGCTTACTACAAGTTCACAGCATTGTTTTCTTAGAACACAGTGCTCTGTGAATAGTTCTGCCAATAAGTTCACTAGATAGGTGAACCATGCAAACTTATAATTTTGGATGCGATATTAATCATGGATGAAACTTTTTAAAAATTAAATCTTACTTTCATCTGCTCATGCCAGTATTGCATCTCACATGCATGCTGCATATGATAGGCCAAGGCTATGAAACATAGTAATATAAGTCAGGCACAGCAACCCCTATTTCGACACTTCTATGTAAACGTGTCTGTATACACACACATATATACACATAAATAAGTCTGTGAGTGTGTGCAGCTGTGCACACATGCAAAGTTGTGAAAAATTTATTTCATCAAGCATATTTAAAAGGGGTTATTGAAACAGGTTTTACAGGCAGTGAGCCAAGACAGTTTAAGTGACAACAGTGAAAGTTTGACGCTCTTGCAGCTGATGTGGTCTTAAACTGTAAAAGTAGTTAATTTTGTTAAAAAATGGTCAATTTTAATGGAAAACATTGGGATCTAGGAACCTAGCAATAACTAGAAATCTGTATGTTTTTGTAGATACTGTCCTATATGTCCCTAGGGACTTACTATTTAAGTGAGTCTGGTCTCTTGTCCAAACTCATTCTGTATCTCTGAGGAAAAATTACAGTTTAACACTATACACATACTAACAGAGATTAGATTAACTAATTAAATTAGCTGAGTTACACCAAGATAAAATATAACGGAGATTAGAACTAGGTCTATTTGTTAGATGGTATGCAAGAAAACAACTCACAGGGAATTTGAATTGAGATCTGTTTTTCACACATAATATAATCCTTCTAGAAACTTTTAATGAATATTTTCCCAATCTGACAGACAACATACTAAATTATGAAAGTGGTAAGGACAATTGTACAATACTGACAAAAGACACTGCTGTAAGCAAAATGACTGTGTATATAACCAGAAATGATTTTTGGTGACAAAGTATTGTGTTTTTCTTACTGTTACATTAACAATGCCCATAAAACTTGAAGTATATGATGAAAACAAACCAACAGTATGTAAGGCACTAGTGTGAGAGACTTAATGATGTATATCTTTGCATGATTTTTTGGTCCCATTGAAGTTATGGGACTATTCACAGACTATACAAGAAAGTTTGACCCTTTGCATGTTTACGATTGAGTTTTCCTTGAAAGCTGTTGAACCTGTGGGATTGAATTCAATAGAAAAATTTTGCCTTTCAGGAACCCGCTGATTTTACTGGAAAGTGCATAATAGGAAACGTTGGGTCAAGTCCTGCTTTTCTTCTCTGAGAAGTGTCTGCAGAACACCATCCCTGATTAAACAGTTATACTTTGCTAGCCATTCCCTCCATCAGATTTTTAAACTTTAATCACAATGTGGTATCTGGTGAGAAAGGATAGATCTTCGAAGGCTCCTTATCTGTCTTTAAAGAATGCTGAAGAATAGAAATATGGAAAAGAATATTGTTGCTTTTTACCTCTTCTCACCCCCAGCCCTTACACATATGCTTCTTTTTAAACATTATAAATACTACATACTGTCACAGCCCATTTATTTCTCTAACTTGTCTTCTGAGCTTGATTTTGCTCTTTAATAAATGAACCACCAGTTGTTTTTTTTTTTTGCCCAGAATGAAAAGTACACCTTTTGTGCAAATTAACCATTCCCTCTTGTGATCAAAATGATGAATTATAAATAGTTATTCAACTAAAATAAGTTAGTTATTCAACTAAAATAAAATAAAATATTTATCACTGAAATCTGGGCTTCTAGTATGTATTATAGCTCTTTCAATGTGGTAGTTTGCTGGTGTATTGTTTCTTATCTGCAGTACTATTTTGATAATGTCCTTGCCTCTGGGTTGTGTTCAGACCCTTAAGGTACACAGTGGCACCAAGAAAAGAAACCTACTCTGCTATGCACTTTTACCATGGGGGAACACAAATGGTTGTGATTTACTACAGGAGGAATTCTAGGACACACAGAAATCGAAGGTATCCCTGTTACACACTAGTCCCAGGTGTTTTCTTTGCCATAGAAAGATAATTAAAATTCTGGTCCATCTACCACTGAGATAAGTGGAAAGACTGTTATCTTCACTGGAAACCAGATCAAGCAATGGGAGGGCAAATATATGTTCAGCTAGGCAGCTCATGCTTATAAGCAAGCTACTTTAAACACCTCCCAGGTGCAGCAGAACCAGCATGTTTAGGCTCAGCTATTAACAAAGGTGTCCGATTGTTTGAGAGAGAAGATACAGAACGTATACTCCATGGGACACCCTATCGTTTTACCTGCGGGATCACGGAGAAGACATGACAAAGTGGGATGGAAAACCTGCCTCAGCTTTGAAGGAATGGGTGTGTGAATTGAAGAGGAGAACAAAGGTGAAGGCTGATCATCCCATGAAAGCTGTGGCTTCAGTCTCTGGTGAGCAGGTTCCCAGATGGGGTGGAAGAGCTGATTTTACTCCGGCTCCTGTGATAAAGAAGAATAATCTCTTCCTACAAGACTGAAGTGTCCAATGTTGTGATGACTATTAAGAGGGGTCCTGCCTTCAGCCAGGTGGAGGTAGGGGACAATTGGATTTTCTGGACTGTGTGGATCAGATAACCTGGTGCATCAGTCCCACAGAGGTATAAGGCTCTAGTAGATACCAGTGCACAGTGTACCCTGAAGCCATCAAGCTGTTAAGGGGTGGCACCCATTTCTATTTCTGGAGTGACAGGAGAATCCCAAGAGCTGATTGTACTGAAGGCTGAAATCAGCCTGACTGGGAGGAAATGGCAAAAGTATCCCATTGGCCCAGAGGCTTCATGCATCCTTAGCGTAGATTACCTCAGGAGAGGGTACTTCAGAGACCCAAAAAGGTACTGATGGGCTTTTCATATTGCTGCTTTGGAGACAGAGGAAATTGAGCAGCTGTCCACCTTGCCTGGTCTCTCAGAGGATCCTGCTGTTGTGGGGTTGCTGAAGGTTGAAGAACAATGAATGCCAATTGCAACCACAACAATGCACCGCTGGCAATGTTACACCAACTGAGACTCCCTAATTCCCATCCATAAGCTGATCCATAGACTAGAGAGCCAAGAAGTGATCAGCAGGACCCATTCACCCTTTAATAGCCCCATATGGCCAGTGTGAAAATCTAACAGAGAGTGGAGACAACAGTAGACTGTTGTGGCCTGAATGAAGTCACACCACCATTGAGTGCTGCTGTACCGGACATGCTAGAACTTCAGTATGAACTGGAATCAAAGGCAGCCAAGTGGTACGCCACAACTGATATCGCCAATGCATTTTTCTCAGTTCCTTTGGCAGCGGAGTGCAGGCCACAGTTTGCTTTTACTTGGAGGGGTGTGCAGTTCACTTGGAACCGTCTGCTCCAGAGGTGGAAACACAGCCCTACTATCTGCCATGGACTGATCCAGATTGCACTGGAACAGGGGCAAGCTCCAGAACACCTGCAATACATTGATGACATTATTGTGTGGGGCGATATAGCAGAAGAAGTCTTTGAGGAAGGGTTGCTAAACACTTCCATTGCATACCTCCCAAAGTATAGAGGTGGTGACCACACTGGGAACACAAGCCAGATCAGTTTCATGATCAATGACTCTATTGTATTACAAGTTATTACCATAAAGTACAATGAGACAAGAACCTTAGGCCAAGGCCCCCAGTCTATGAACACTAACACAGCAAATACTGGCTGTAATTAAGGTATGCCATGCTGAGACTCTGAGATCAAGAGCAAGAACTTTGAAAGCCAATAAATCAGCATTGTGAAGAGTGTCTATTAATCCGAAACAATGCACAGATACAATTAGATACACTCTGGTCAGATCTATCGTTATCTCAACCCTTCATGGACCCACGTTGGACGCCAAAAAGAACTGTTGCAGTTTAAGCCCAGCTGGTAACTCAGAACCACACAGCTGCTTGCTCACTCCCCCCTTTCATCCCCCCCACTCCTGGAAGGACGGGGAGGAGAATTGAAAGAATTTGAGATAAGAGCAGTCCAGTAACTAAGGTATAACACAAACCACTGCTGCTACCACCAATAATAATAATGATACGGGAAATAATAAGGGAAGAGAATACAACTGCTCACCACATGCCGACTGATACTCAGCCGGACTGAGCAGTCATCTAGCCCTTCCAGGTAACTCCCCCCCGTTTATATAGTGGGCATGATGTGCTGTGGTATGGAATATTTCTTTGGCTAGTTTGGGTCAGGTGTCCTCTCTCTGCTTCCTCCCAGCTTCCTCTCCTCCCTTTCTGAGCATGAGATTCAGAAATTCCTTGGTCAGACTAAACATTACTGAGCAACAACTGAAAACATCAGGGTTATCAGCGTTGCTCCCAGGCTGAAAGTCAAAACCACAGCACTGCAGCAGCTACTAAGAAGAAGAAAAATGACTGCTACTGCTGAACCCAAGACACCACTAAAGGACTTTTTAGAAGCACACTAGGTGGAAGCAACAAATTAGCACAGTCAAAGCCAAATACTGCTCTTTGTGCAAGTTAATTGTAAGCAAAGTAACTTGTCATTGCAAGGTTCCTCCACTGCCTTATTAATGAACCTTGGCGTTCCCTTAGAGGGAATTCTATGAGGGTGAGAGAATAGTTCAGGTTTTATCCTGTGCTTTGGCTCTGCTTTTATGTCTTGTCATCTGTGCTTTGGCTTTTCTTCTTTCACATTACTGCAAACGGATCTGAATTATTGTTAATAATAATAAGAACTTAATTTCATGAAGGTATAATTTGTTTAGGAAGTGCTATCATCAGTCTTCTAATAAGACATGCCTGATTTTTCTCATACTGGGCACTGGCTGCCAGTTTGTCAGAACGAGGATATATACAGACACCTATATTCTTTAATAGGCAAAGTTATAATCTTAGAACTGGAAATTAGAATAGGATGTTGGAAACTCTAAAATCCTAGGCTCTTGTTAGGGCAGGATTTCCTAGG
Source organism: Agapornis roseicollis (assembly GCA_002631895.1). Classification (NCBI taxonomy): domain Eukaryota; kingdom Metazoa; phylum Chordata; class Aves; order Psittaciformes; family Psittacidae; genus Agapornis; species Agapornis roseicollis. The sequence continues at coordinate 125,680 of NDXB01009119.1, forward strand.
CATACTTCCATTGACAGATAATCTGGGATGTGTGGGTAGGCTGGGGTGGCCATGCAATTTAATGGCTGCTTAATTACTCTAAGGTTGATCTGGCTTTTGGGACAAGGTCGGCAGAATACAGACATGCCTCAGGACCATCAAAATTCCCTGGCACCTTTGGTGTGACATTTCTGTGCTAATTACTGAAAAGCAAGATGCAGGAAGTCAGCCATCAGACCTAGCAGGAAGAAAGTGGTTTTGTTATCAAAAGTACATTCTCTTTTGGTTCTTCTGCTAAGACTGCCTTTAAAGGATGTCAGCATCTACTGTGTTTTTTTTGTAAAGTGGTCACTATGTACCCCTTCTCCCCACCCTCCTAACTGGAATGAGTTCAGAAATCATTCCTTGTAACACAAAAAAACAAAACCAAAACCAAACAAAACCAAACAAAATCAACTATCTGTCCTGGAACGTGGTAAGATGTGAAATTTGGTTGTTTTTTGGTTTTTTTTTTTTTTTTTTTTTTTTTTTTTTTTTTTTTTTTTATTTTTATAAATTTTTATAAAAAATAAA
>NDXB01009119.1:129354-148592 GCA_002631895.1 Agapornis roseicollis
TTTTCTCCCTTTTTTTTTTTTTTTTTTTTTCTTTTTCCATCTGTTTTGAGTTAGAGAAAAGAATTTCCTCCTTGGAGACACTCACAAGTGACAGCTTAGGTAAACGTGGTATCTTTTATTCTTACAAATGAAAACTGTGACTTTCTTTCCCCCAAGAAGAAATGGGATTTCTTCCTTGAACATCTTGGTTTTATGAACTAGGGTTGAATAATTTGCATTTCTTCTGGTTAGTTTTTACCAAACATACTGTTAATTTTAAGATATTGGCTTCTGACAAAGGAAGCTTTAATAAAATGCAATTTTTCAAAATATCCCAAGCCCAATTTATCATAGGATGATATAGTAAAGACAAATACTCAACCAATAATGAAAAGCTGGGTAAATAGGAATGTTTAAGCTATATTGTATACAGGGAAGTACATTAAGGCAGATCTAAGAGACACTTTAATGGATTTAACATTAAATCAGACCTGGACTTAATAAAAATCAACTACCACTGCATTTCATCCTACTGCACACCCACTTGTTCATTAGCACTGTTCAGTTCAGACTGTAAGTATTAGTGAAGAAACCTGCAGCTCTTGAAGAATCTTTCTACAGGCCCAGCAGTAATTGAACAATAATGATGACAGTCTTATTTTTATGCTTCACTATAGCTTATTGATTTGCACTTGGGACTTGAGAGAGCTTTCTTGGCCAGTATACAACAGGAAATAGTTATAAGCTGTTAAAAAGCAAAAGAGAGAGAGAGATGGAAAGAGGAGAAGAGACATTTTGTATCATATAATTGCAGATACCATCAAGATGTAATGAGGAGGGTCATCTAACTTATCAATTTGTTGATACATGTTATATTATTTACCCCACCTCATATATGTGTTCATGAATATGCATGCCTTTGAGAAGAAATGAAATTATGGTATATATTTCTTTTGTTTTCCAAAACAAAAAGAGAGGAAACACATGTAAATATTGTAAGAATTGCATATGCATAAGAGTATAAACACAGAAGGAAAGTGGACTTTGTAGCTGTCTGTGATATACAACTTTAAAACAACATAAATAGTGTAAAGTTCTAGAAATACTCAATCTATTACTATGAAAAAGAACAGAACTCTCCTGTCTTCCTTTTGTGAAAGATGTACTGGTATTCGTTAGGGAGCTTTTTCTTATCTTGCATTTCAAAATTGACAGAAAATTTAATATCCTTTAAAGATGAAGATAATACTGGCATACATTTATGTTTTGAAGTAAGAGATGCATGTGTGTGTGTGCATGTTATTGTTAACCTTTCTTGGTTTTGGAAGACAAAAAATATGTGAATTTACAAATATAAAAGACAAACTGGATTTTTTAACCTCTTATTTTATTATACTAATACTGCACTGGTATTTACTGAGCCTCAGATAGCTAAGGTGCCACCAAATATTAAATTCACTTGGACATTCTAACTTGTTCTGTAACTGTTTGTTTCAAAAGTAAATTTACATAATTCATTTTAGGAACTCTTTATACTAACCTTTAATGGTGTAACAATTACTGTCTTCCACAAAACTTTTCCTCCCTTTTATGATCTAAAATTTACATAGCCTATTTCAATCTCATTTACTGAAATGAGTTTCTTCAGGGCCAGATCCTGAACTAGATTCAGCTGTGCAAAAGAAATTTTGATATCCAGAAGATCACCATAAAGCTCCAGGCTGATGGAAGTCTAGAGAATTTCATTAATAGGTATAATTACAGCTTTTTCTTTTTTTTTTTTTGATTCAGGTGTCCTGCTGGGAACCCTGAAATATTTAAACTTGTAACATAATCTAATGAAACACAGGCATTTAGGAATCTTTTACTGTAAGTAAAAATGTCAAAAGTACTATTTTTATATGTCTCCTAATTGTTTTATAGTATATGATTATAAAACCACATGTTGCCAANGATTCAGGTGTCCTGCTGGGAACCCTGAAATATTTAAGCTTGTAACATAATCTAATGAAACACAGGCATTTAGGAATCTTTTACTGTAAGTAAAAATGTCAAAAGTACTATTTTTATATGTCTCCTAATTGTTTTATAGTATATGATTATAAAACCACATGTTGCCAAGTGCAATTACAAAGTGCACTTGGATATGAGCTACAGCCATATTGATTAGGTTAATGCAGATTGCAACACAGTTGTAATATATTACCATACAAAATGCTCATACTGTACATATGCTGAAAAAGATTGATTGTCAAGATACCGCCGATGTGGGCACTCTATCAGTGGTTTTCAGGTGAGATTGGCCTCCCTCAAATGAAATGAAGCACCTGATGAAACCAGAGAAGCAGAAATCTTGTGATGTTCTTTTAATAGGGCACCTGGGAAGCTCCCTCTCAGGGTAGATGATTTGAAGGACTAAAAAGTTAATAGGGAAAGGTAACCCAGAGGTCTGCTGCATGGGAAGATGCCAGCAGCTCAGCAGCAACAGCAACTATCAATCTTATTTGCCCTCTTTTAGCAGCTTTAGGACTTCCTCTGGCTAAATCCTTAGCAAGAAGAGGAACTTGATTCTGTATCAAGTACAGTTCTATACTCTCTGAAAATCTTATGGAGAGATCTCCATGCTGAGCATTTGAAACACAGCAGCCCACCCTTGCAGTGCAGCAACTGCTCATGTAGAGATGCCCCAGCTACATCCAATAGGCTGGGAGTAGTACCTCAAATTCCATTTAAAACATCTGCATTCCATTGCTTACACTCTTAATAGTTTAAATATGGTTAAATGCCATTACCTGACTGAGGTGAATCTGACAGTAACAAAGAAAGCAATTTTTTGTCAGATTTATTTGCAAAATGAACATGCTTGTATGTGAAAGTTGTGTTACAACGTATGTTCACAAGACTAACTCAAAGACTTCAGACCATGTGGACATAGAAGCAGAGCAGCAACACTTTTGGCAAGTTCCTCCAATAGGATGTCTGAGATGCCTTCCCTCATGCTAGAAACTGGGATAAACTAAATTATTAACCAGGGTACTTTCCCCACATTTCTTGTGAGCTGTTCCAGAACACAGATAGAATGATGAAATGTGGGAAAATTTCCCCAGCCTTTCCCTTATCTGTGTTCACTGCCAGAACTTGATTTGCCTTATTAATGACTTTTCTCAGCAACAAATCTACCATACTGAGATGTTTGAATAAAAAAATGTGTACAGCAAAAAGGGTCCAATTAAGCAGTGTGCAAAAATGTTTTTGGCTGCAAGCAAGTGATATGTGTTTACACTTCCAATAGATAAAGAAGGGTGTTAAAAGAGATGTAAAATAATATATTGGAATCATAATGATTATCTCTGATTTATTCTAGGTTATTTCTAAAGTTGTTCAAAATTTTTCCCTGAAAAAAACAGTACCTGTGTGGTGGATTGACTCTGTCCAGCAGCTGAGCACCCCAGTAGCTGCTCCTTCACTTCTCTCTTCAGAAAGGGTCTTAATGGGTATTGGTAGACGGCCAGCTGAACATGAGCCGGCAGTTTGCCCTGGTGGCCAAGAAGGCCAATGGCATTCTGGCTTGTATTAGGAATGGTGTGGCCAGCAGAAACGAGGTTGTTCTTCCCCTGTACTCGGCGCTGGTGGGGCCGCACCTTGAGTACTGTGTCCAGTTCTGGGCCCCTCAGTTTAAGAAGGATGTGGAAATCATTGAGCGCATCCAAAAGAGGGCAACAAGGCTGGTGAGGGGCTTGGAGCACAAGCCCTGTGAAGAGCGATTGAGAGAACTGGAGTTGTTTAGCCTGGAGAAAAGGAAACTTGGAGAAAAGGAGACTCAGAGGTGACCTCATCACTCTCTACAACTTGTTGAAAGGAGGTTGTAGACAGGTGGGGGTTGGTCTCTTTCACCAGGCAGCAACGGACAGAACGAGAGGACACAGTCTCAAACTGCGCCAAGGAAGGTACAGGTTGGATATTAGGAAGAAGTTTTTCACAGAAAGAATAATAAAATATTGGAATGGTCTGCCCAGAGAGGTGGTGGAGTCACCATCCCTGGATGTGTTTAAAAAGAGACTGGATATGGCACTGGATGACATGGTTTAGTGGAGGTGTAGGGCATGGGTTAGACTTGATGATCTTAGAGGTCCCTTCCAACCTGGTGATTCTGTGATTCTGTAATAGAAGAAAGGTTAGAAGACTCACGAATGAAGACACAGACAGTTTAACTACACTTAGAGGCAGAGCAAAGCAAGGAATTCATTAACCATTTCCAATGGGCATGCAGATGTCCAGCTGCATCCTGGCCAGCAGGGCCTCAGCACACATAGCACTGGCTTGGGAAGACAAACACCGTAACCCCAAATGTGCTCCCCCCCCCAGTACTGCTTCTGTCCTTGAGCTTTTCTTGCTGAGCACAGTGTTTTATGGCACAGGCTATCTCTTTGTCTAGTTGGGGTCAGCTGTTCCAGCTGTGTCCCCTCACAGCGCCTTGCCCACTCCAAGCTGGTTCACTCTGGGGGCAGGGCAGATGTGTGTAAGAAATAAAGAAAGCCTTGGTGCTGTGCAAGCACCATCCACCAAGAGCCAGAACACTGGTGTGTATTGAGACTGGTTTTGGCACAAGTGCAAAACATAGCACTCAACGGGCTGCTCTGAAGAAAATTAACTGCAGGAACAGGGAAGCTGGTAGGGGGGGAGATGGGGAGCACAGCAGCTACAGCAGCACCGGTGACAAGCACAGCAGCATCATCTGAGGGTTCTGAAGGGTTTGAATGGCCTCTGGGTACCCTTGGGACCTTCCTGCTGATTGTGATGGGGATCAGCATGCTGGCATGCACACAGAGTGTGTTCTACCCATGACCATTTTGTCTGATCTCAAGAGTTAACCAGAGTCAGGTTTGGGTCTTGTCTAGGGTTAGACAATGATATGGGGGGACCAAGAGATTTTCCCCAAGGCTGGACAATCATGAGTGGCCAGGTGTGTGGGACAGTATGAGCCAGTATCTAGTCCACTGGGTCCCTCCAGTGCTCTGGAAACGTTGGAGATGGAAAGCAGCTGTATGGAGTCCCCAGCAACAAGCTGCAGAAACTGCTGAAGGGGACAGTGAATCATTTTGAGCCTGGTGGGACCATGACACTTCAGGCCACCAGGGCAGAGATGAAACATACAGATGGACTCATGATCGAGGGGTGGACTTAGCAATGGACACTATTGCGTAGGTTATTCACGAGTGTGAACACTGCACACAGCCTTTTCTGTCCTGAAAGACTGTTACAAGAAATGGAACCTGACATCATGGACCAGATGGACTCAGCAGCTTTATAGGGACTGGTCCATGCACTAAGAAATGATCTTTTTCTCTCTGTCTGTGTGCATATGTGGGTGTATATATATATATATATNGACTTAGCAATGGACACTATTGCGTAGGTTATTCACGAGTGTGAACACTGCACACAGCCTTTTCTGTCCTGAAAGACTGTTACAAGAAATGATCTTTTTCTCTCTGTCTGTGTGCATATGTGGGTGTATATATATATATATATATACACATATATATATATATGTAAGAGCAATGGTATATTGAAAATGTGGGATCTGAGCATGACGTGAATAGTATGGAGTAAGGGGTGGATAATGTCCTGGGTTGAGCAATAGCAGTCAATTTTTTGCCTTCTTAGTAGCTGGTGCAGTGTTTTGTTTTGGCTCAACTTGGGAACAAAACTGATAACAGGGTTATTTTCAGTTACTGCTAGAATGTTTTGTTCTGACCAAGGACTTTGTGAGCCTCATGCTCTGCCAGGGAGGAGGGGAAGCAGGGAGGAAGCAGGGACAGGACACCTGACCCAAGCGAGCCAAAGAGGTATTCCATACCATAGCACGTCATGCCCAGGATGTAACTGGGAGTTATCCGGAAGCGCTAGTGCTCTCGGGGTGGTTGGAGAAGGTGGTCGGTCAGCACTCGGTTGGGTTGGGGTGTTGTGAGTTTTCTGTCGGTGATTGTGAGATGCTGTATTTTTTTCCCTTGTTATTTCCTTTATCATTATTATTATTGGTGGTAACAGTACTGATTTGTGTTATACCTTAGTTACTAAACTGTTCTTATCTCAACCTGTGGGAGTTGCATTCTTTTGATTCTCCTCTCCATCCCTCTGGAAGCAGGGGAGGGCAAGAAGGGGAGTTGAGTGAGTGATCGAGCTGTGTGGCTGTGTTTAAACCACGACACTCCAGAGGCAGTACAATGAAATGGCAATGAAAATGGAACTTGGATTTTACATTCCTCCAGCTGGATGATGCAGTCATATTCTAGAACAGATGCATCAGTCCCCAGGCAAAAGTGAAGAACCTTGGCAGTATTCTTCTGACTGGCATCCAGAAGTGGAATTGTCTTTTTAAGATTTTCTTTTTTTTTATGTGGCATTTGCAATGTATATTTTGCTTGAACTTTTTTGGAGTTAGGAGTAAGAAGATGATGTTTTCTAATCCATTGAACTGTCATTATCAGCTGCTCACAACACTTTGTTAGAAAGCTAATATAAAATACTTTATTTCACAGATAAGGTGTTGCACTGTACTATTGCCACTGTTGTTTCCACTTGCTTCAATCAATAGTTTTGCCTAAAGTTGCAGACACAAAAAAGCAAGAAGTATAATGCCATCTGCAAACCATGATAGGCAAGAGATAGTCACTGATCAAGGAGTTCTATCATACTCTAAGCATTATGCATTAAAGCTGTACAATAATTAAATCTTTTATTGATTGAAGGCAGTTAAAAATCACGATTACCTGAAGATTGATCACTCAATGCCAGGGGGGCTCTTCCTCTGGAGGCTAAAAATTAGAAATGATTTTTGAATCTGATGTGTAGTGGAGAGCAATTCTCAGCTGCTGGCTAGCAGAGATGAAAAAGTTGCATGGCTCAGAGAGCAAGCTGGCATGTATGACATGCAGTATGTTGAAGTTCTCCTACAGATTATGTGCTCTGTACCACCTCCAAACACGGGTATCCTGATTAATTCAAATTGATACAATGACAGGAAAAGTTGATGTGTTGGTTTTGGTCACATTCTGCTCTCAGACAGGTATGCGTATGTTCCAGGTTTTTAAAGGGTTTTCATTACATTATCCTAAGGACTAGAGATAACCGTGATTATTTTTCTCTCCAAATAGAAGGAAATATTATACTCTAGAGGAAAGCTGCAAATCATCAAAATCAGGGAGAGGAGGTGTCAATAGAAAATGATACTGTTTTCTGTTGAGTAGGTATGATGAATGAGAGATGACTCAAAAATGTGAATGCCAATTCCATATGCCTGTGAAACAAAATACCTAGTAAGAGAAGTTAAAAACCTCAACCCATTATGCTAACAGGATCCTTCACTTCTGGAGCTCCTGACTCACTGCTTTCTTCTGAAAATCAAGTGCTTCCTGCGAATAAATAGAACAAAATAGAAGTAAGGAGGTGGTTTAATTCTCATTTTCCTTTCTTTCATTGTAAGTTGGGGCTAGCCATTAACTTGAGGTCACAGCTAGCTATAGAATGGGAGATTGCTCTTGAGCTTTTTTCTGGAAGACCACACATGTATAGAGCTCCAGCAGGAGAAAAGCTTCAGGTTTGGGGATGCTTGGTTCATACCTGTTGTTGTTAGAGGTATGTACTACTGTACTACTGTCTTTAGGACTATCTGGACAATATTTTACTCCAGGTGAATAGGAACTAATGTTTTTTTGTGGAAAAGGACACTAATGTTAGTTTGCTTGCTTACATTTTAAGCTTTTAAGAAAGCACCAACTGGCAACGATGCTTCCTACTTATTTCACTAAAACACAAGTTTTCAGTTGCCAAATATAGTTTTTAATATAAGCAGACAGGTGCTCATTATTTGTTCAATGACATTTTGGTACTTCATGGAAGACAAAGCTTTGAGATAAAGCTTTGAAAGCTTTCTTACTTCTGAGGCTTGCACAAAAGAGTATGGCACAAGCAAAACCAAAATAAACCTGTGTCAGCCCACTGGCATTGCTTCCAGGGTGAGAGTAATGGTCAGGAACCTGTTGGGATTTTGAATTCTTCCCTCTAAACACTAGAATGCCTGCCCATCAGTGCCAACTTTCATATGCTTTTGTGGTTGATGGTGTGTTTGGGGTATTTTTATTATTTTATTTTATTTTATTTTATTTTATTTTATTTTAGTTTATTTTATTTTATTATTTTATTTAAGAACACTAATCTTTTCCATACAGGAGCTATAAAGAAAAAGGATAACATTTGGTCACTGCTGTCCTGGGACTAAAGATATAAAAATCCTCTCTTATAATCAGTTGTCTCTGAGTGATACGCCTTCTGTGATACCCACCTGTTAATAGCATTAAAGACTGCTTTTTTTAGCACATACCCATCACTACCTACTTATTGAAACTAATTTTTTGTATTACTAACTTTGTATTTGATGGGATGAAGATATAAAATCACATTTAATTTACTCTGGATGGTGCTAAAACCCTTTAACAGGTAAGTTTTGTTTGCAGAGCTTATAAAAACAAAGTTATTTTTTTTTTGTGTAAAATCGCATGCTACCTGTCTTAGGCTTATCCTCCCTTTTCTTTCTGTCAACAAAGTCAGTGGGCCAAAGCAGCATATTCCTTCTGTTTTGTACTATGCTGGCAACGTACAGCTGGTGTAATGTCCATCTACACAGGTTTTTAACCTGTGGAAATAACTTCTTTGTGCCATGGCAGGTATGTGAATCAGTGAGACCATATATAGACTGAATATGCCTTCCATACTATACATTCTTTTCAGTAAGTGCATTCAATATATCCTTATCAAACATGCTTGGTAAGCTGAACGTATTCATTGGAGTAGTTAAAAAATTTGTATTTCTCTGTCAGGTCGTACTTTAGCAACAAATAATACAGAGAGTAAACTAATTTCCCCAGTATTTTAGGGTAGACAACAAGTAGAGTGGAAACATTCTGTAGTTCAAATCAAAAGGAGACAACAAATGGTATTTGTTTTTAGCCATACCACTCTGTCGCCCCTGGAGCAGAGCTTGCTAGGATCCAGGGAAGGGAGTACTCTGCAGGAGCTCTCTGTCAGAGCACAATTGCCTCTGGGCTTTATGTTTAGGATGCAGGCTCATGAATGACAGTGAAGAAAGAAAAAATTAATATTAAGCAGTTTTTCTGCTAGGTTTGACTGGGTGTGCCTGGAATGCCATGAGCAGAAGTGCCTGCTGCAGCAGGCACTGACTGCTAAGTTCAATAGAGCGTTTTCCTTTGGAAACTCACTTGCTCTCAACACTGGCTTCATTTCTGTACACATCCAACATAACCTCACAGTGGGATAACCAAAGTGGGTAATCTCCCCACACCCTTTTCTTTCTTCCTTTCCCTCCTTCCCCCCAAAAAAGTAGGCTTTTGGGGAGAGTTGGCAGTTTATTTTCTTCGCTCCTTTTGTCATGAGACTGCTGACAGCAAGGTGAGCCTCTGCTAGCTTTCCTGCCTTTGCTCCTGCAGCTGAGCCTTCCTTTGCATTACTCTCCCCATGTGTGTGCAAGTGTGTGTGGGTTTGAGTGTGTGTGCGTGCCTTCTCACCTACATCCAGCTCTCCTGTCAGAGGTTACTGTCTTTCAGCTGAACAAAACCCTCACAAGCCATGCCATGAGCTGAGTTGCGTATCTATGCCTCTGAAGGAGTTTATCTCCCTTGACAAGCTTTTGTCTGGTTTTAGTGGCACAGTTGCTGACAGGGCATGCACGCAGCAGCATGTGACCCTGGCTTCTTGCAGTCGTCAGAGCTGTCACACAGTCAGAACAAGTTAATTCAACGCATGGAGAAGGGGGGGGGGGGGGGGGGGGGAGCANTTAGTTACTAAACTGTTCTTCTCTCAACCCCTGGGAGTTACATTCTTTCCATTCTCCTCCCCATCCCTCCAGGGACTGGAGGGGGGGGGGGGGGGGGGGAAGGGGAAGGGGGGAGCCTGTAATAATACCAGGCCTCTGGAGAGGGTGCTGTCAGACAGCATGTACCGGCAGCTGCCCCAGCTGCTACCTCCTGCCTGCGAGGATGCGCAGTGACAGGCGGCAGGTTTATTCGCCTGGAGTCGATTGGGGAGCACGCATGTTAATTTTCTGTCTATGCAACAGAGGTGGTAATACGGCTTGCTGCAGTGCTTGAGAAGCCACTTCGTGCCTCTCACCTTGGAAGATTGAGGCAGGAGCATGGGTTCCCTGGGGTGTTCGGGAGACAGTGGCAGGTCAGGGCGCCCGCCTGCTGCGGCTCTTGTGCTGGTTCTCTGAGTTTTCTCGCAGTGCTCTTCACTCACACAAAGTACTCTGCACCTGTATTTTAATTCCCTTTTTGACAGGAGGCTGGTGCTCTTGGCAGGTCACTACCTTTAAAAGTTTTAGGGCTGTTGACTCATTTCACTTGTGTTTGTGTATATACTGCATGTTTGAATTGGAGGTACATGTGTACATACGCAGTTTCTTGAAGGATTTTCAGCTCTGTAAGTAATGCCATAATTAAAATAATAATAGTTTATATCAGGCAAGTGAAATTCCTTTTCACTGACAGACTTGAGAGGCCAGAACTGTCTGGTCAAGGACTCCATGGCTATAAACATCCAGGTGTGATTAAATAAAACAGCAAGATGCTAACACTCAATTTAAAGACCAGAATTAGCATGTGAAAATGGTGTGATAAAACACAAAGGAGAAGAAAAAAGCCCCATGTTTTTATTTCCTCCACTCTCTTGCCTAAAATACACTTAATAAGGAATACAGCAAGAAGACTATGACTGCTGCCAAGAAAGTAAAAATGCTACCAGTGTAACAGGCTTCTGCTTGGTGGGAGCGGCAAGTCTGCTGGAGAAGGAAAAAGTGGGAACAAAACCCATGGGCAAAATCACTGTCTTAAGTCCATTGGCATCAGCAATGCCTGAGTTGTAGAAACAGAGGGAGAACAAAGAAATTCCTTTTAATCTCTTGACTGCAGCAACTGAATCTGGATAAATCGGATTTGAGATCCACGGTCTGAGGCTGATTCTAGAATTACATTTTTAGAAATGGATTCAAAACCCCAATGTGTTAGGAAATGCAGACTGAGACTTGACTCATTACAGCTGAATTCTACTATGGGCTAGGAACAAAGGGAAGGAAATGCCTTTTCACACCATGTTAATTAAAACTGGAAACTCTTTGATATAAAGATGAGGTTGAAACCAAAGTCAGTATGAAACACAAAAAAGGCTGGACACTGATAGTTAACAAGAACATCCAGAAGTGTAACTGTGAAGTAATGCATACTTCAGAAGAATTTTTAACCTGCATAATTCCCAGTTCTGATTTCAGACAACTAAAGAATAGGGCATACATTACTTTTACTACTGCTAAGAGAGAGGAGCAAGATAACACATTATTTGGGCTGCATGCTCTGACATGCAGCTGGGCAACATGGGCCCCAGATGGATCAGGGCTCTTCCTTTGTATGTGGGCATATAGGCCTTGTTTTCCTCCTGAAAGCAAACTGTTAAATTCTTGTCATTTGGTTGGACGCCAGGAGCTTTCCACTGACCTAGTTTCCAGGACTTTTGATTCTTACTCTTGAATTGGCATTTTAAGAAGCCTGTTCAGAAAGAGTCCAAGGGGCCGTTCCTTTCCCTACTGCACTTGGAGTCCATCACTTTGTATATGTATATGTTATAGGGAGATTTTTTCCTTATACAGCTCTATCTTACACTTAACAACACTGAATTTCAATTGTTAATTAATTAGTTGAACATGACACCCTTGATATCTGTGCATTTCTTAAACAGAACCACCAGCTGTCCTATATAAGCAAACATCACTGGAGGTTAAAGTACTAGCCTCAATTTTGCTGGTAGCTAAAGTCAAAACGGATCTCAGATTTTTAGATATGCTGAACATAGAACAAGAAAGCTGGTTCTTGCTATCAAGAGGGAGATAGAAGGGAGTCTTGAACAGACTTGCCTCAGAAATGAATAGCGTACAAGCAGCTTTACAAATAGTATAATTTTAAGTATAACTCTATGCTACTAAAAATCTTTGTTGGCTGTTAGGTAAAATTAGAAATTTATGATTCCTTACTATTGTTATATGATAAAAAGCATGTGCATTAATCTGTGAAAAGTCAGTGTCATAGCATGACAGCTGGAATGGATCCTAGCTGTTATTACATATTACATGTTTACAATGAGGAACAGTTTTATTGAAGTAAAGGAGTTCAACTTTTCCTTTTGTGAGAGTAATCTTATGGCATGTCATACAATGAAGTGTGTTCTTAGCCAATTTATTTCTTTAGGAAAGAGAATATTGAAATAACTTTTTTAAACTATGTAAAACTTAGACTTTGCAATGCCTGTTTATTAAGGGATTTGAAGTCCCTTAAAATATCCTAGCTTGGGTGCAGTGGTTTATGTAGTGAGACATAACTTTAAATCATGCTATCAGCAGAATACACATAAGATGTGCTGGACTAGATGGGCATCTTATGTTGATGCTTAAGTGATGCAAAATGTAGGATCCCTCAATAAGTGGGTGGTCTATGAATGTGGCTGTGCCTTGAGTGAAATCTAGAAGCAAAAATGAGTTCATTGTGTGCTGACTGCATTTCTTCTAAGTTCAGGTTCTTTGGTGTTTCAGGTTTGTCAGGTGGTGTGAAGTTGATGCATTTATTTTCCATTTCCACACTGTTTGAGGGCATATTCACCTGTCCCAGGGATGAGATGATCTGCTGTGGGCAGATGGCAGGTTTGCCTCAGCCCCCCCAGCAGCTGCCTTCACTGACAAAGATGCTGTGCATCTCCTTAACGGAAAGAACAGGAAAGGGTTGGGAGGACCATTGAATATATCATCCAAAGTGAATTGAAGAAGTGATTTTACAACTTACGGTGATTAAATTACATCAGTTCCCTTCATATACATTTTATTTGTTGATTAACCATTTCTTATTTTGGCGAGGAGTGGCAGCATAGGCTGTAGTCTGACTCTCTACCTCTGGCTCTTGCACACAAGCACTGCCCCCTTTGCTCCCTCCCTAGATGTGTACAGAGCCTTTGCTTCAGGTCTTTCCTTTTGAGTGCCTGTAAACACCGTAATTTAACTAATCCGATGGTATATCCTGGCTATTAGATGTTTATTCAAAGTTGGGTAAGAAGTCAGAGTATTGTGTTTTATTTTCTGGGTTGTTTTAAATCCTCTTGTAGCCCCCAGAGATGTAGGAAGCACTCCTAAGGTGTGGTGGAGAGCTGAATAAAAATGCTCCGACACTTGCTCACTACTGTCTTGTCAGCATAGATAAAGTTTCAGCTGATCAAAACACCCCTGCAGGCAAGAACAAGACAGCTTTTCTCTGCAGTCTGCTGCTGAAAAGGCTTTAAAGAGTGAGGTTCAGTAAATTAACACTGGCTATTACCAGGCTGAGAGTTTTGTTTAGTGCTTAGCTAATATTGTAGTCATGTTGTTTGGACTCTGGACAGCAGAATGGTGGTGAGACCTTCCACATGGCTTGTCACTGGACTACGCTTAACCATACGGAGGATGAATCCACAGAGACATAGAAAATCAGCAGCATTGCTCACCAACAGTGTTTCGGGTGCTGGTTTTATGGATGTAAAGGGTCACATGTTATCAGAAGTGTCAATTGTGAGATGTGACCCTGCAACAATTGATCAGCTAGTGCTAAATGCCTCTTGATCTCCACATTGGGCTAGCTAAGGCTGCTCAGCATTAAGAAATACAGCTATGTCTTTTGCAGAAATGTTTCCATTGTGATTCAGGACCCCTTGAACATTTTGGTGTGTATCAGCTGTGCAGGAGGAAGGCATGTAACATTTATGCTGCATGAAAGGGCAGTACTTGGGGACAGTCAAAGGATGGGGTGTTGGCTAAGATCACAGCTCCTTTTCACACTCTAGCTGAAGAATGAAACTGCACCATCCCTTTTTAGGAGGAAAATAGAGGGAAAGAAATAAAGATTAGGATTGTGTACTGTCTCCTTTCCTGAGATGGGAGAAATTATATACAATATCTCCTGTAGTGTGGAAGATTGCTACTTTCTTGTCTGAGATGCATTGAAGGGTATGGGGGCTCAGCAGGAAATACAGTACAGTGAGGAGAAACTGAAAGGTTTCCTGAGGAAGCAAAGTCATGAAAAGTCCTGAGAAAGAGAGCTGGGAATCTCAGAAGCCAAGGTATGATAACTTTCAAAGGAACATATGCTGGAGTGACAGGGGTGAGGAAACACCAAAGGAAAATAAAGTAATGGCTTTCTGGAAAGACTAATGGGAAGGGCTATTAATTTGAGCCAAGATATTAGTTCTCTCCTTCTTGCCCCCCTCCCCCATTCCTTATTTCCATGAAAATGTGAGAGAAGAATTAGGCGTCTCCCATATGGAGAGCTGAAAGTTGGGCTTTGGGAAAAGCACGAATGGGAGAAATTCAAAGCCGAGTCAGGTACTTTTGTTGCAATCCTGCATATTTGATAAGAACATAAAAGTTGTGTTTCCCTCACTGCAGCAGGAGATACACAGCAGGAGCTTACAGCTTTGTTGCCTTCCTAGCCATTGTTCAGCACCAAAGTCTGCTTTGCACCAGCCTTTTCTCAGGGTCACTTTACTATTGCTACTGTGTCTGTGTCTAGTAATTCAGCTTTCTTACTTCTTGTTGCTCCCTGTCCCTCTGGTGTTTTGGCATCCTTTTTACAGACATGCAAAACCTTTTGAACATAATACCCAGTGAACCACCTTCACCCATAGAGCTATCTGGAAGTAAAAAGTTCGTTATGTACAGAGATTTACCAAAACCTCTTCCATTCTGTTCAACAAAGCATAAAATTTTTGTAGTCCGTGCTCACTTCTTAGTTCTCCTTTAGGGTTTGTTTTGCAGCATCAGGCAAGATGCGTGGTGTGGCTGTCATTGTACTGCCACTTCTGAAGGCCAGGAAGGGGTGAGGTAGCATAAGTTCATGAAGTCCTTTGAGAGTTTGAGAAGTCAGGCTAGAAATTACTGCAAAATGAGAAAGCTGCTACGTAGATGAGGTGAAGTTCTGGCAGTGTGAACACAAGGACCACAAGAAAAGCAGAGACCTCTTCTACACCAAGTTACCTCAGGGAAGTGCAATGAGCATGACCTTGAAATGAGCATATGACTCCATGAAAATTGTGCTGAAAAGAGCAATTATAGACTAGCCAGTTTATTGTGTGAAATAAGTGGAAATACTGCAGAAGGGCAGTAGAGGAATTTATAAAATGCCACCCTGATGAGCCTTGTCTCTTATAAAAGATGCAAGTTTGTGAGATTTGTTACAGTGAGTAAATTAAAGAAGATTTCCAATATTGAACAGATATGTCAGCTGCCCTTTTCTCATAAGAGTTTTGCTGATGGATTAGTTTTATGCTGGTATTTTCTTTCCTTCTTAGACATGCCCCAGTCTGGTTTCCTGACTGTGTATGTAATCAAGTTTTCTCCTTTTTCCCCCTTCATGAATTAAAGAAAGAAAATGATACTGCTTTGATTGTTGCTTTGAAAAGTACAATAAAGCTGATTATATCTCTTTATCTTTTTTTTTTCTTCCTCCTGTATTTTCTGTATTAGTGTTGTATTACTTTACAAAAGGTTAGAAGAAGGAAGTGGAGAGAGAAAATTTGGTCTGGAATTCTCTCAGTGGTTGTGGTATTTGTCAGAGTGGGCCTTGCAACTTGTGCAGGCTAGATTTGTTGTTATACTGGAGACCTGGAAGAAAACATCCACTGTGTTTCTCCTCCTACTGTTTAATCCTGGACATGATTGGGGGTGGCATCTTTTGCAATTTTCAGTGGCTTTGGCTCTCTGTGTGTACTTATAGATTTATTGGGCAGCCAGCACGGGATCATTGGAGCAAAAGCAGAGATCTGGTCGCATTCCCTTTTTCTCTGTTTGCATATCTTACCTTTGATGCTGAAGGTAGAATATTAAAAAGGAAGCATTTCTCTGGATCTGGAGTACCTGAGATTTTTTTTCTGGAAGCAATATCTATATTAATATTGTAATGTTACATTAAGCTCATGCTATTACTATGTTTTAAGTCTGGTCCGTAGAAAAATACAAAAACCATGATACTGTCACATTAGAATGGTAAAGCATGCATAAAATAAATATTTCTTGACCTGCATGGTGGTATTAGGCAGTTTTCATTTGGAATCTTTGTTAAAATTTTGTGATATCCTTGAAGATAGATAGGAGATAGAAATTCATATTACCTCCTGAAACTTAAAAACACAATTTTAATCTGGTTGAACAGGTATATTACTATGAAGGGAAAATATTACATGAAACTCTTACTTCCACCAAATCCTCCTTGATTTCTCCATCTCACCACTCCAAGGCAATTTTAAAGAACACTTCCCCTTATGCATGTGCTTATATGTAGGAAATTGCTTTTTCCTATTCAGACATGGTCAGGATGGTGACTTCAGTTCTGAAAAGAAGCACTATAACTTGCCTTTCAGTCCTTCAACCTTCAAGTCATCAAGCATTTAGCTCATTTGTAGTATGATTCTCATCTGAATATAAGGAACATCCACTGATGCACAAAACTTTGAGCTAACCTTTCACCACAGAAGCCTGCAGAAATTGAATGACTTTCATATGCATCTTTGGTAGCCTTTGTAGCTCCTATTAGAAAGGTGAAAAAAATTTCTGTCATGCTATATGTTAGCTTAGAGCAGAAATCCAAGAAGTCTTATGAGAAAATTAGGATTTTTTTGTAAGCATTTCAGACAAGGGATACACACCTGAAAGGTTTCGGTCATTTCAGTGTTTATTTTCAGGATTTTTATTTTATTTATTTATTTTTTAAATCCAGTTACTGACTTAAAATATGGAGAAAATTTTACAAATTTTTAAAAATTACAAAATTGAACACAATTGCTGGTGCAACCTTAGGAGCACCAAAGGGAGAATATAAGAATTTTCCTCCATTTTCTGGCCAAATTCCAAATGTTGTCCTTATGAGGTTTGTCTTATTTTGTGGCGAGAGCATGTTTTTGGCTCATAGTCAACCTAGTGTCTCGTACTTTCCAGGAGAGCAAGCTTAGTATACCTAAATGTGTACTAAACATACTTACACTGCATTTACAGAGTGTAAATGTGTTTAGTACTACTACTATCATCAGGGTAAAGCTAGTAAAACCCCACTAGTCCTAGATGAGCTGGGATGCCTCTTTCTTTGGCTATCCCTTTTTTAGAAACTTACTTGCTTTAGGGATTTGCCTCATATTATTTCAGTTTATTCACCACTTAGTTTTCTAAAAAAAATATTTTAAATGAAGTCTATATTTATAGCACCTTATTTAAAGAATGCCTCAGTAGCATTAAACCCCCTTCCCCCAGTATCATTGTAACTGAAGATAGTGATGACATTATGAAGTTTCCCTGAAGCCACGGACAAGATGTACTTGATTTAATGCAGGGTTACACCTGCTGGCTATTCGCTGCTGGTCTTTCAAGTAATAAATGGGTTGTTCAATTTATATTCATGTGCAATGCAGCGTCTACGCTGAAACTGTTCACAAGGAGGACTACCCATGATCTTGTTTTTATTTTTTTTTTAATTTTATTTTTATTCATTATTTTTATTTTATTTGGGAGCTACTGCTTTGTAGGTTTTGAACCTGTAATTCTTACTGGCTGCTAGCAGCCATCCTGGTCTGCCTATTCTCACATACAAGCAGAAATAACTCTGACTTTTCTTGGTCCTCTGCTTAGTCCCAGTAGTTTAAAGGGAATTACTGAGTTTATATGATTGGTCCCTGGAGAACTCTTCTACTTTACAGAGGTTTCCTGCTTCTGCAAAATAACCTACAATATATGAAGAGGCTGAAAAGTGATGTAATATCTATTCCTGGTTCCCATAAAACACAGTGAAGATCTTGACTTTCCAGTAATTTTTACAGAGGATTCAATGAGGGAAAACGTAGGAACAAATTCTGTAATTCTACATAAAAGAGACATGGTAGGGATTAAGAATCTTTCTCTATTTTTTTTTTTTATATACTAGGAATCTGTTTTGTGTTGAGCAGTTTAAGAAATGGTATGAAAGCTGTATCAATAATTTTGACCCAGATCTGAAAAACTCCCTTGAGGAAACAAAACACTCTTTCTCTCAATAGTTCACTGTTTAAAATATGTTTCTGGCTGAAAACAACACCACCATAAAAACCTCACTATGAATAGGAAGCTGCTGCAGGAGTGAAACTCCCTTTCTGGCTAACAGGGCTATGTTTTCCTATGCAAATGCAGCAAAGCCCAGAAATTAGCAATGACTGCTAAATTAACACAGTTGAAGAGCTTGGCTGGTTCTAATAGGCAGTCAAATGGTCTTGTTACATTGTAATGGTGCCAAGCTAATTGAAGTGATTACTGTTGCTCATGAGCAGCCCTTTTGAAGCAGAAGTCTTTTAAATTAGCCATAGACGTTAAATGTCAGACACTATTGTGTAATTATACTTTGTAAATGCTGAATGTCATAAGGCATCACAGGTAATTGAGGTTTACAGAGAAGAGCTTTATCTAAACCTAATTGGGCATCAACTCTCTGTCACTATTTCTAAACCTAATTGGGCATCAAATTTTTGTGCCAGGGGACACTCCAACACCTCATCGCAGCCTTCCTCCCATTGCTGTCAGCAGGGAAATACATATCACAGCAAATCTGACCCTCCAAATCTAGGCTCTCTTGCAGTACAACCTGCACAGCCTGTCACTCCAAGAAATGAAAATTTTAGCAGCGAACCGAGCCTCCACATTTCACAGGTGCAGAGCATAAGCACTAGCAGTGATCTCCCAATTCACCCACACCCTGGGTTCAGCTGTCACACCACCAAACCACTGTGCTGGTCAGTGGAAGCTTTGAAATTCATGTAGAGAAAAGCCTGACTCAACAAATATTTCTTTTTTTTAATATTATTTCCTAGCATTGGTATTCTAAGGAGATGTAAAAATTCACTGAAGGGAAATCTGTTTATCAGTTGAACCTTTGGCTTTTAGTACTGTCATTTTATGAGTAGGTGGCTGTTAAGTTCCGTGAGACTTTCTTCCATGGAGTGGAGTGCTAGGACCATTCATATACAGTGATTTTTTTTTTTATCTGGATCCTTGATTTTGTTTGTTTGTTTGTTTTTGTTCTTTTTTTTTTTTTTTTTTTTTTTTTTTTTTTTTTTTTTTTTTTTTTTTTTTTTTTTTTTTTTTTTTTTTTTTTTTTTTTTTTTGT
>NDXB01009119.1:157730-181157 GCA_002631895.1 Agapornis roseicollis
TTTTTTTTTTTTTTTTGCTTGCATTCAAAGGGCTTCTAAGATCTTCAAAGAGTTTGTTTGAATTTTTCAGACTGACTAATTTTTGGCTTCCAGAAGCTCAAGTGTCACTGTTGTAACACAGTGATTTGAGTTTCTGCAATCCAGACTGTGGGATGCTTTCCCCCCAGTCCAAAACCAGTTCATGTTTTCAAAATGTAAGCTATACAGAAATTTGCATGACATCTTTCAAAGAGGACTATTTGAGAGAGAAAAAAACTGCTGAGATTCCCTTCTAGCACTCCCAACATATGACATTAATGTCCCTTGCCAAATGTAAAAGGTTGAAGTGAAACCTTCTCTAATACATTTGCATTTCTTCACTCACTGCTTGCTGTACTCTTCTTTGTCCTGTTTTTCAATTCTTCAGTAGACTCAATCTCCTCCTGCTTTCCCTAATACCAGTAATCCCACTAGTGCATGAAGCATACCAGTGCCTCTCCTGTCTGCAAACCTTCCCTGGCTGGACCATGAACCAAATTTCTTAGGTGAATGGTAGGACAGTGTGCTAGGAAATGAACACAAAGTGCATTTCCCTCCTCAGATCATAGCTAATAAATTTCAGAAATGTCATGCTGCTCTTAAGTCTTTCTGCTTCCCCACCATTTTTTGAACACTGGGGTGGTGGGGAGGAGCCATTGCTAAAAGTTTTGCATGCTATTTCTGATGATCAAGTACAGAATAGATCAATAATGTAAAAAGAAAAAAAATAGGGTAAAGAAGATCTCAGGCCAATTATTTTTCTACAAAATACTTTATGTGACAACAGCAGCAGCCCCCAAAGGGCAGCATGTAACAACAGAGCCTAATTAGAATGATTTCAGTGTAATCATTAACTAGCATCTAACACCTACAAGAATATTTCTGTTTAAACTAAAACATGACCCGCATGGTGGAGAGGCCTTGTAAACTGTCTATGAAATAAAAAATGTGACAGTAAAGGTCAGAGCTGCTCTCATTTGAATTTCAAGCAGGAAGCAGGCTCCTCAGTTGGCGTCTACAGGAAGAGTGGTGGCTCTTTTCTAGGCTCTCCTTGCCGACAGTAGCAGTTGGAGAAATCCTCCAGGACTAATTACTGGGGCTGCAGAACAAGTATTGTTCTTTTGCCTCTTTCCCTGACCTGGTAAAATGCAAGGGTCCTAATTATTTTGTGTCAAAGATGTGGTTTTGTTTTTCACTGTTGTATGAATGAAGGTCACAAACTAAGAAAGCCAAGTGGCACCTTACATCTCTCTCCAGCCACCTGCCAACAGCTTCCTCTCTGCTCCTGCTAATCACATCACCTTGCTGCAGAAGCAGAGGAGGGAGGGCTCGCTAATGAACTCCGCTTCCAGAAAGAGTGATGGTAACACACTGTGTTCCACTGGGCCATGTAAAAGCAGCATCAAGTCAGTGAGATTTGGTGTGATTTACAAGTCTGGTGAAATTTAAGAGGGAAAAATTGTAAAACATTCAGTGGGAAAAAAGCTTGAAAACATTTTTCATGAAAGCATTTAAAAGTCAGGAAACAGACATCATAAAAAAAATGTTGGCAAGGGTGTTATTTGTTCATTTTGAAACATTGAAAAGAGCTCTGTTAGCAGCACTTACTGCTCTTAAAAAAAAAAAATCCAAGAAAACAAGTACACTTAATTCATTTCCTATTTTCTTTTGTGATTTTTTAAGTGCTATATATACACAGAGAACTTTCTACACTTTGGGGTATCGACAAAGCTACAACATTTAATATATAAGCTCTGCTATACTAACTGAATCTTTCTTCTTTTTCTTCCCACCCTCTCAACTTTACAAGTTTTCTTTGCATTGCCTTGTTAAAATTTCTTTACATACTTCTCCCTTATTTTTTGTCTGTCATTGATTGTGTGCTTTCTTTCTTAAAATTTGGAGTAGAACTAGTACTTGTGAAGAGATGTAGCAGCCCAGAAAGAAATACTTGATGAGTCCACAGAATAACAAAAGCCAGTAGCAGATCATCCACAAGAAATTTCTTTCCTTTCTTTCATTATCCCAATTCTTTGCCATCAGATTCATTCTGGCTTGTCTTCAAAGGGCAGGTGACAGACTATGTATGTATTAATTATACTTTTATTTCTATCTTAGCTAGGTAGTCACAGGAAAATAGACTATAAATTGGCAGAAAGATTATATATGATATTATGCTGTCACTGGGAAACATTTTTGGTATCAAATGTCACCCAGAGATGTGTAGCTGTTTGGTGGCTTCAGGTGTACAAAGGACAAAGCAGGAAGAGAATGGAAGCCCTCATAGTTCATTATTCAGTTTAATCACCTGTTCTTGGAAAACTTCTTCCTCTGAACGCTGTCATAGTATGCTTCATGCCACATCCACAGGAGGTGTAGATAGTAAATTTTTTCTTGAAGTCAATGTAAGTATGCTGGCTTTCATTGTTGAGGGTCTTGTGCTCCTAGCAAATGAAATAAACTGAAATAAAAAAATAAGTTAAGGTGCAGTGACAGTTCAAGACTGTTCACATCCCCTGCTTCTCCACTGTGGCTAGCTGTGAAATCCTCAATAATATATTATAGTTTTGGGTGTAATACGTGGTTATGATAGATCACTGAGGAGCATGAAGGCTCATAAGGAAAAACTAAATTGTATTTCAAAATAATTTCTTTTCTGTGCATCTTGGCTGCAGCTCCATTACAGAGCTTCAGCCATGGCATGTCTTATTGCCTAGGGAAAACACTAAATTAGTGACATTTTGATAATTGATTTTACCACAAGCATATTATTTCCACAAATAATTCCTAAGCAACTATCAAATTTTTCTGGTTTCTGGCTTAATATTTTCTCCTTCCACTTGTACTGGAGGACCTCATAGCAATGAAGATGTATGATGAAGTGGAACACTGGAGTACTAGTTATAGTTGGATGCCTTCCCCAGCCCTGCAGTGGGTGGCTGCCCACTCCAACCCACTCCTGCCTGCTCTTTACTGCTCCCACCGGCTCCAGCCTGGCCATGCCTCCCAGGGCTCTGCCAACCAGGCTGTGTTTTCAGGAGCGAGGTGGGTAGGGATCCCTGGCAGGGGCCATCACTGATGCATCACTGATCCAACACTGATAGCACTGGCAACCGTAAAAGGGGGACCATAACATCCCCAGGTAATAGCTGCAAAACAGGACAACTTGAGGAGCCTCTCAGAGTCGTAAATTAGACCAAACAAGAACATGTAGTTAAATGGAAAGACTAAATACACATTCCAACATCCTTACCTAATGGATTTCCATAAAAGGGCAAAATGAGTCAGGGGATTTCTCCCCAGATGAGCACCACAACCCCCAGAGACTGCTTCCCAAATGTACCATGGCCTTATCCACCCAAATTACCACATGCATTAGTGAATGCATGGCCCAGCTGGAGAGGGGGCTGGGACCAATTCTGCAGGTCCCTTGGCCAGCCTGTGTTGTGTGATGGCCACAGCCCTTCCTGCTACGGGGCTGGGACCACTGATAATGGTTGGGAGTAGTGGGATGGGCTCTGACAGCCTCAAGGGCTATTGCTGGACGAAGGAGCTGAACTGTCCTGACCCATCCACACTGCTGTGCTCCTCAGGTGCTGCTACAAGAACCTGTTGACCGCTTGGACACCATGGTGCGGCAGCAAGTCATGCTGACCATCGCTGCCATGAGATACTTGCCCAGCTCCACATCAGCGTCCTCAGTGCCCAGTGCCCCAGAAGCCCCTTCCCAGGAGCACCCACAGCCCTGGCATAGAGAGGGCACACAGCAGGGCAGGGTGGGGCACAGGGTTTTCCTCAAAGGCCAATGTCAGCATCAGGAGGGGTTGAGATGGCCCCTGTAATGTGGGAATCAACGCAGGTCTCCAATAGCTGGGTCTGCATCCTCCTTGATGGCTCCAAAGAGCTCTTCCATGCCCTTGCAGCAGAGCGAGGCTGCTTCTGCAGGAGAAAAAGGCCTCTTGGAATTGTGCTTCCGCAGCATCTTCTACCTGCCTCTGCAGGTCAGCTGGGGACCTAATGCTTGGCTCTACTGCAAGGTATGCCATGGTGTGAGCCACAGGGAGTTCCCTGTCCCAACACCCCTTCCTGGTCAGTGCAGAGCCATGGCTGCACTGCTACCCCAGGCTGCCAGGGCTGCCCTCGAGATCCTGTTCCCTTGCAAACCCTGTTTGTGATGGACAGCATGTTGCAGGTGCTGATGTCACCTCACCTCTGGTCACCTCACCTCTCCTGCTTTGTCTCCACAGTCCTTGAAGGCCCAAGAAAAGATGCCAGCCCCATGGTCTCCTCCTTGGCGACTCAGACCGTCCTCATGCTGGAAGAAAGAAGGACAAATTCAAGGCTTAGCCTACAGTGGCTGCACTCATTGCTGCTGAGGGCATGGAGGAGGCAGCTCCCAGCAGAGACTTATGAAAACCTCGCTCAGTTCAATAAAGCAAAGTGCAAGGTCCTCCACCTCAGTCATGGCAATCCCAGGCACAGCCATATGTTGGCTGGAGCACCCCCATACAAAGACAGGCTGAGACAATTGGATGTGGAGATCTCATAGCAACCTTCTAGTGTCTGAGGGGTCCTACAAGGGCATCCAATTCCCTTAATCTTCATCAGGGACTGTAGCAATAGGACAAGGGGCAATGAAAGGGTTTAAACTTAAACAGGGCAAGAGATCCAACCCCACCTCTCTCCAGCCTCCTTTCAGATAGCTGTAGAAGGAGAGAAGGCTCCCCCAAGCCTTCTCGTCTCTGGACTAAAGCCCCGCCAAACTCCCTTAGCTGTTCTTCATCACACTTTGCTCCAGGCCCTCCACCGGCTTTGCCGCCCTTTTCTGGGCCTGCTCCAGCACATCCGTGTGTCGGAGGTACAGTAGTGAGGGGCCCAGAACTGAATGCAGGATTTGAGGTACAGCCTCACCAGTTCCCAGCATGGGGGTACAGTCACCTCCCTGCCCCTGCTGGCCACACTATTGCTGATAGAAGCCAGGATGCCATTGGCCTTCTTGTCTGCCTGGGCACACGCTGGCTTATGTTCAGCTCAATCAGTTAGCACCCCCACATCCTTTTCCATGAGCAGTTTTCCAGCCACTCTTCCCCAGGCCTGGAGTGTTCCATGGGGTTGTTGTGACCCAAATGCAAGACCTGGTACTTTGCCTTGTTGAACCTCATACCACCGGCACATTGATCCAGCTGGCCAGCTCCATCTGCAGAACCTTCCTCTCCTCCAGCAGATCAACACTCCCACCCAACTTGGTGTCATCAGCAAACTGACTGAGAGTGTCCTAGATCCCCTCATCCAAGTCATCAGCAAAGATACTTAACAACACTGGCCCTAACACCGAGCCCTGAGGGACACCACTAGTGACACCCCACCAACCGGATGCAACACCATTTGCCACCACTTTTTGGACTCGGCCATCCAGCCAGTATCTAACCCAACAAAGAATACCCCTATCCAGGCCACAAGCAGCCTGTGTCTCCAGGAGAACTCTGTGGGAGGAGACACTGTCAAATGCTTTGTTAAACTTCAAATGGACAATGTCTACAGCCTTTGTGTCATCAATCTGGCAGGTCACCTTGTTGTAGAAGGAGATCAGGTTGGTCAAGCAGGACATGCCCTTTGTGAGCCCATGCTGACTTCACCTAATTCCCCTGTTTTCCCACTTGTGCTGTGTGATTTCACTTAGGATCATCTGCTCCATGATCTTCCTTGGCACCAATCTCAGGCTCACAGGCCTGGAGGTTCCGGTCCTCTGGGGTCTGTCCACTAGACCAGGACTGCTGATAGATGATGGAGAGTGGCTTAGCAAACTCCTCTGCCAGCTCCTTCAGCACTCTTGGGTGCAACCCATCTAGCCCCACAGACCAGTGTATGTCTAAGTGGAGCAGAAGGTCACTAACCATTCCTTCTCACTAACCATTCCTTCTTGAATTATGGGGACTTCAATCAGCTTCCTATCTGTGCCATCCAACTCAGGGAACTGAGTACCATGTTGTGACTGTTAATGGAGGGTGGGACTATTAAAGACTGAGCCAAAAGCAGCAGGAAGTACCTCAACCTTTCTCTCATCCTTAGTCACTAGGTTTCTCCTGGTATCCAGTAGAGGATGGAGGTTCTCCTGGGCCCTTCTTTAATTGCTAATGTATTTGTAGAAGTATTTTTTATTATCTTTAATGATGGTGACCAGATTTAGTTCCAGCTGTGTCTTCGCCTACCTAACTTTCTCCTTACATAACCTAACAACATTCTTCTGCTCTTCATGGGTGACTGCTCCTTCTTCCACAGGTGATACATTCTCCTTATCCCCTGAGCTGCAGCACTATCTCCGTGTTCAGCCTGGCTGGTCTCTTCCCTGCTGGGTTGATTTTTTGGCACATGGGGACCATTTGCTCCTGTGCCTTGAGTACATTCTTGAACAGTGCCCAGCTTTCCTGGATCCCTTTGTCCTTCAGTAATATTTCTCAAGGAATTCTGCCAACCTGTGTGCTAAACAGGCCAAAGTCAGCCCTCCAGAATTCTAAGGTGGAGTTTTTACTGACTTTCTTCCTGATTTCTCCAAGGATTGAAAATTCAATCATTTTGTGATCGCTTTGCCTAAGACAGCCTCCGACCATCACATCACCCACACAACCTTCTGTTTGTGAACAGCAAAACCATACGGGTGTCTCCCCAAACCAGCTTGGACTCCTGATCCCTGAGCCAGTTCCCTGAAGGCCCTGAAGTCCTTCTTGAGTCCTGTCAGCCTTCTTGAAGACATTTCCTCATTGTCTACCTGAAAGACTAAGAAAGTATGGTAGTTGCAGGGCTGCACCAGATGAGAGTTGTCCCTTACTCTGCCCCAGGGAGGCAGCAGGCTCCCCTATGAGTCTGGTCAGGCAGGCATACAGAGCCCTCTGTTCCCCTTAGGGTGATGTCACCAGCCACTACTCATTTTTTTTGATTAGTAGAGCTGGTTATAAAAGGAGGTGTTCTCTGACATTTCTGTGGGAACACTTCTAACCTGTATGATATTCCTTACTTTCATGATCCTGAAATGCCGGGACCTTGTATCTATTGTAAAAGGGTACTCAGGAAGGTGACAATAGCTGGAGGGTAATACACCATCTACTCTGGGAAGTAACCTGTTTCCAACCTTCCTTGTCTCCTAAGTTCCTTCCATCTGCCCTATGGCAAGAATGTAGGGGATCCTGAAGTTCTTTTTTTTCAGGTGTCTGGCTTGCTTCCTCCGGGATGGTAGAGCATGGGTCCACTAGTTAATCTCCTCCTCAGATTCCCTTGTGCCCCTTAGCCATTCCACCTCTTCCTGCAAAGCAGATCATCAATCTGCTTACTTCTTACACAGCTATATCACTGATAGGCTCTGGCACTGGACCCCTTCCCAGCTCAGGGTCACTTACCCTCCCAGGGGTGGTGTGTTACTGCTCTGAGTGGTGTCCTCCCTCCTGTCCCCTGTGAGTTATGTCAGCAGCACTGCTGGCTTCTGGGCAAGTCCTGACAAGGACCTAGGGTGGCACTGGCAGTTCAGGGTGGAGGCTCCTGGACACTGTGTTTTCCTTATGCTCTGGTGCTGAATGCATCCTCTCTGGGGTTGCTCACCTCTGCAAAAATGTCCACTATGAATGTCTACCTCTGTTTATCACCTCAAAGCTTCCTGCAAAACACTCCTGAAGACTTGAAATAAGTATCTCTTCTAAATCACTTGTGCTAACAGAATGTTGTTAGGAGCTTTATTCCTGGTTAATTTATCTCATTTAAATTCTCTATTTGCTTACTAGTTGATTTAAGCTAATAAAGCATTTGCACATTGCTTGTGATATCTTGACAATTGGCATTTGGAGTTTTCTGGATTTAATTTAATTATTTTAATTTTATGGAACTTTCAGAAATGCAGACTCTGAAGTAAATAAATGGAAACATATACCTTAGATGAATTTGTTTTGCCTACCAAAAATGTAAATTTTTATGTCTTTAATGTTCAGTGTGGCTGTAGTGTTGTGACTGAGCAGCTCTTCTAAAGCTCTGAAAGAGATGTGGCTGTGTGGTACAGTTAAAAGTAACCTTGTAGAGTGTCATGTGTCTGTAAAGCACCTTCTACAGCTTTGCTATGAATGGAAAGAGCCTCTGAAATCCTGCTTTACTTACTGAATGTAAGGAGATAAATATCCTTTTGATAAACCAGCCATTTGCTGTCCAAAGGAGTATTTTCATTGCCTTAGACAGTTTTAGATGGTGGTGTTCTGCTTAATGATTCATACAGCAAGGAGAAGAAGGGATTTAATAAGTCCCTTAATGTTCTTATCAAAGTGAAATTATATACAATTATTGTAAAATGTTTAATGTAAAATAATGTCTTCAAAAAAATTTAACAAATTCGCATAAAGGACATCAGAACCGACCAAGATGCTGTTAGTATTTCAGTGGCTTTCTGCTTAGACCCATAATGCTGTGGAAATAATCTATTTGGTTAGGTATTGCTGTTGCATGGGAGATCAGTGTTACATGCCTTAAGCATGTCCTTTGTGGTGGCGTTAGTAAGGGTCTGTTGACCTAGGATTTTGTATGCCACCTTCCATTAATAAGATTTGATTTACCCTTCAGGCTGGTATAAATTCATTAAACACTGGATGTTGCAGAGTAATGCAAAAACAGTTACAGAATACTGATTATTGTGGAGAGTGGAATTAGATTAGTATGAAAATAATGAAAAATCTGAAGCAAATACAGTTTAGAGAATTAGTCAATGGCAATGAGTAACATGTAGTAGTCTGCTTTCCTCATGTTCAACATACCCTTTTGTATTAAGGGAAGAGGTCTAGCATGCCCTACTTGTGACTAGGCGTTTGCTGAGTCTTCAGGATGAACACAGTTGGGTTCTCCCTGGTGCAAGGTACCCAAAGAACTCACTGGTTTCAAAAGATGCAATGTCTAACCACAGTAACTTGCTGATGCAGGTATAACAGAGGTAAATCTTGATATTTAACAGAAGAGCATCTTTGACTTGCAGAACCCACTGCAGTGATGGCTGGCTCTGGAAGTTGTCTTCTGTAATGCCTCCGAAAAAGTAAGCTAGTTGTCAAACTTTGGGTGCTTTAGCGAAGAACAGTATTGTACCTTTAAAAATGGGACTGCAGCCTCACCAGTGCTGAGACAGGAATCAAATAAACTAGCTTTGCACACTGACAGTTTTGGTCTGTATTGCCATTACAAGAATGAGATTTAAGGTACTGTATTGGGAATAATTTTCAGTGTTACAGAAGAATATCCATCTAGTTAAGTGGGGTACATTTCTGCAAGAAATGTAACACCTATGATTTGTTAAAAGGGCAGTCTGCAAAACATTGCAAGCACACTGCTTTTAATAATACTTTTAATGTTTTTTATTTTTTTTTCCCTTAATCATTGCTTTGCTTAAAGAATAGTTTAGTGATAATGGCAGCAGCCTCTGTAATTAGTGATTTCAAAATATAGACAGAAGAAAGAATCTGACCTATTCTTTCCTTTCCTTGTTGTCTTATGCTCCTCACTCCTGTGGTATTAACAGATTCCCCCTGTAAAAGAAATTGATTCTTCACTCTCAGGCAGGTCATTATAAAAAGGGTTTTAAATCATTTGGTCTTCCCATTTCTGAAATATAGACTTCACTTTAATCTTCTCTGCATTACCAGCAATAAAAAGCCCATAATTTGTGAAAAATGAGCTTTTTCTTCAATATGTCCTCTGATAAGTAGCATTTCTACTCCTTGATCACTTTTCCCACGCCTGTTAACCTGCCAGAGTAGTACTCAGTACATCATGAAGAGGCTGTATTCATCTCTGTTGCATAGCCATATGAAGATTAAAAACTGCGTTAGGGGCTCAGTTACTAATAAATTCCCTTTTTTGTTAAGTTCTCACTGACAGATCATTCACTGAGTGGATGGGTGCAGCTTCATGTTAGTATGTTAGAGTGCAACATACCAAAACTCTATGGTGTACGTTCACAAGAATAGATGAACACTGACATTTTAGTATCATTCACTTAAATGTGGAAAGGAGGCATTTTCATATTCTGACAAGGTGCTTATTTGCTTAATATAAAAAGATACCAAATGTCTGCAAAAGTGACCAAAGGAAACCAGATAGGGGTGAAGTTGGAAGCTGGAGGTGGCACTCATGGAAAACGTATAGAAGAGGAATGTAAATCAAGAGCTGCACAATATAAACCTTCCCTTGAGGTCCTCTTTGATCTTTGTGCAAAATGAAATGGAAAGTAGTTACTATGGTGTGTTTGTCAAAGCACTGATCTGTCTGGTTAAAATAACAAGACCACTGGGATTGCCCTTGATCTGTTATCCAGCATGGATTTCTGTAATATTTATACAATTTTCCTCTTTCCTTTAAACAGTATTTTCTATGTTATGGGATAAATAGAGATGGATAAGTTAAGGAAAATCTACAGAACATGTATGTGTGAAATTTATTGCAAAGATAATATTTTTAAGTAAAGGTGCATGTTAGTACTATTAAACAGGTACATAGGTATCAACTTTGTGCTGTAGATCTTTCGTAGAAAATAAGTTTCTTTTGCAAAAGTAGTAGTATGACTCAGATCTAGGCTTTTCTGAATAAATTCTAATGTATTTATAATTTCCAGACCTCATGTGTGCTGGGTTTTTATTTCTTGGTTGCTCTTTATAATTTACTCTCTGTTTGATTGTAACCCTTGTGTCTCTGCTTTGCTTTGCTTGCTTCTTTTTGTCTATTTTAGTACATTTTAAGGTTTGCATATAAACAACTCTCCATCTGCTCTCTAATGATATGGTGCTGGGTTTAGATTTCTCATGGAACAGCATGGAAATGCATGGTGAAACCTCTTTCTGTTCTATTGAAAACCATTTTCTGGCATGTGTTTGTACTATGACAACCAAAAACATTTCCAGCCATGTGTTTTCACTCAGGCACATCCTCCCATAGAAAATCAACACTCTCTGTAAGTTTTCCGCTCTTCAGTTAGTAAGAAAGAAAAGGCTGACTCTCAAAAGCAAAGTCCCATTTCAGTTTTGGTAATTCAAGATCTGAGCTGCTCTCTTCGTTTCCAGGTTCACTACGTTACCTGTCCTAGACACTTAATATATACCAAACATATTATAGAATAATTGTCCAGTGACAAACGGTGTCTGTGTATAGGCAGGAGAGCTTTGGAAAATGCACTGAAGAAACAGAGCAGCAATATCGGTATACATGATAAATCTGACGTTCAGAAGACTATCAGATGTCTGGATTTCCTTAGACATGTATTTTTATTTCTGCATGGTAATTCTGTCTTGGGAGATTATAAGGAAGTTCTATTGTTTCTGAGTTTTCTACTATTCAATATTACAGCTAGGCAACTATAAATCTGGAAAGTCTGGACATATCCACATTGTCTATATAGTAAATTCAGTCTGCTCCAAAGTAATGATTTACTTTGTGTAGGTACAGTTTCCCATGGATTGAGTTTACTGTGGAAGCTTTAAATGAAAAATATGCCCATATTTTTGTCTGGAAAATCCTGGGCAAAAAGGGATTAGCTATAAATGCTTGATAATGAATAAGCTTGATTTCCTGGTTTTACCACAAAGACTTTCCCTACTTTTTCAGTTCACTACCTTTTCACTGGGTGAACTAATTTTCTGAATTAACAATTAGGTGATTGCTCACACTCACTTTGCATATATTTCTTTCATTTGTGTTTTAGAGTTTCTAGCATGACCTTGGCATGTATTTATAGATATTTCAGGGTAAATTAGATACTTACTTCACCTTGAAAATCTGCTCCCATCTCTTTTGCTGATCAGCTCTCCTTTTGATCTTTCCACCTCCAAATTCCTTCTCTCTGATCACTATACCTTATCTTCATTTTTCTCTTCATTGTCTCTCATTTTTCCTCCTCTTTTCTACTTCATGAAGAAAAAGACACTCTTCAGGCTCTTCTCTTCTTGATTTGTTCGATCACTCCATTTCTGTTTCCTTGCACTAGCACTGCAGCTTTTCAGATCTGTCCTTTGCTGTAATATCCACTGCTTCAAAATGTGCTATGACTTAGTTCTTGTAATCACCTAACATTATCTTACTCCTATTCCCAATTTCAGTCTTTGCCTTTATCTCTTTGCTCCAACAAAGCCTAGCAGTAAGTCTTCCTATGACTTGCTTTCTCACTAGTTGATAGTTGATGTGTGTGATCTAGAGAAGTAACCTGGATCTAGAAAGGAAATATGTCTTGCATAGGAATATTCCTGCATATGTCAGAAGAGCTAGAAGGGAAAAAATGGATCATGAATTTCACAATCTACAACAAAAAATGCAGACAACATATAAAATTATTTTTGATTACAAATGAATGAATTTCTCAGCCCATTCTCTTTAACAATTTTAATTACAGTCATTACTACCTCAATATGATATGCTCTCTTTTTTAAAGTTGGCACAGCTGGTCTGTTGGCCTTACTAGAAATCTCTCCCAAATCCGAAAGTTCAACCTTGTTTCTTGGATGTTTTCATCAAAATGGATCTTCTCTTTCTTTAAGCATTTACCGTTTATACATATGAAGCAACAAGAAGAACATAATGAAACCATTCTGATCATGCCTTAGAGGTATTTCTGTTACTCTTTTAGCAATAATGTTAGTGCAACTAAAATTACAGCAATTTTCTGCCTTAAAAAAAAAAAAAAACACTAAAAACCCACAACTTCGAAGACTTCAGAAAAATCCAATGTTCACTTTTGGGATACTTCAATTAACAATTTTTAATCCTGCTAATATTTTTTAACCTATTAAATATCCAAGAAGGCAATAGGTATTATTCACTGTTGTTTGTAAGAACCCTACTGTCACTGTTGATTGGTCTGCAGAAGAGATGTAGCCACTTTTTCAGAGGTTTTTAGCAGAGAAGGAGAATGAGACATTAATCTTTTGGCATGCCACTTGTTTTGCTGACATGAGCACTGCTAAAAAAGGGCTTTTGTTGACTGCAGTTGTTTGAAAAATCTGCAGATTTCTAGTAAGAGAGATAGTAGTCTCCAAAATGCTTGATGTACACCTAGTAAACATCGCTTGTATGGTGGAAATGTAGTTCAAGCTATTTCTAGTAAATATACCAACACCTGTAGCTATTTTTAGTAAATATGTCACCACCTATATAAACTAACATTGAGGGCTTTCACGTTCCGACTCAAAACCGAAGGTAGATTAAAACTGAAACTAGGACTTTGCATCCCTTTGTACTTATTAATAAAACCTTTATTGATTAGGAGTGCTGGTCTTTTGCTCTCTATATTCCCTTCTTCTCCCACATATTTTTTCCTTCTTGCTAATAAGCTGCTGTAATAAAATTCAAAAGAAAAAATGGTTTGTTTTCTACTTGATTTAAACACCTTTAACAAAGGTCTTTTGAAAGAAATAGATAAACTGATTAATATACTGAATAGATCCCTGCATTTGTAGCACATTTTTTTTTGTTCTATCTAAGTTTATGATTATTTTTTCCTCTTTTAAATGAATATTAGGGGAACAAGTGTGTTTGCTTATACTTTCTTTTTAGCTGCAATCTCAGTTATTACTACCTGTCAAAGATGAAATATTGGTACATTAAACGTTATCTCTTCTTTTGTTTAAAGGTGACCTGCTATTTCTGTAGGTTTTTTTTTCTTTTTTTCTTTTTTAGTAAGCTAATTGATGACTGTGTGCTAAATTTTCAACTCTGAGAGAAAATAGGAACATTCATAAAAGGGGCAAGCTCCGTCATCCTTGATCAGCCTTGGGACTTTATATGAGTACATGGTTTGGGACTGTTCCGTGTTAGATGGGTGCAGCAGAGATGAACTTGAATGGGACTGTCTTGAAAGTCAGTTGTGTTTATTTTAGTACTAAAGAGGGTTTTGATCAAGCCTACCCAGTCTTCTCTAGTATTTTCTGAACTTACTTCTTTGAACACATATTATTGCAAATTTGCCTCTCTTATCAAGTACATTGTACCAACTATTTTTTTTTTCCTGAGTTCTACTGAGCTGTCGCTTTGTTTTTCTAATCCTAAAAATCATAGATAATGCAGATGTTCATCTTCCTGACCGTACAAGATTGTTCCCAGCATCATACCTGTGAACTTTAATCTTGCTTTGAGTGTCAGGATATTATTCCTGGTATTCATTTGGTGATAAGTGGTGCTCTTCAGGAGTTGGTGCTGTGACCAGAACTGTTCAACATCTTGTTGGAGACATGGACAATGGGATCAAGTGCACCCTCAGCAAGGTTCCTGATCACATCAAACTGTGTGGTGCAGTTGGCATGCTGGAGGGAAGGGATGTCATTCAGAAGAACCTGGACAGGTTTGAGAGGTGGGCCTGTGCCAGCCTCATGAATTCAGTTCAATAAGGCCAAGTGCAAGGTCCTGAACCTGTGTGGGGGTAATCCCAGGCACAGCTACAGGTTGGGTAGAGAGGAGATTCAGAGCAGCCCTGCAGAGAAGGACTTGGGGGTGTTCGTTGATGAGAAAATGAACATTAGCCAGCTTCAGTGTGTGCTCACAGCCAAGAAAGCCCATTGTATCCTGGTCTGCATCAAAAGGAGCATGACCAGCAGGTCGAAGGAGGGGAATATCTGCCTCTGCTCTTGTGACACCCAACCTACATTACTGCATTCAGCTCTGGGGGCAACAACAGAAGAAGGACATGGACCTGTTGGAGTGAGTCCAGGGCCACAAAGATGATCTGAGGTCTGGAGCACCTCTCCCATGAAGACTTAAAGGAGACCTTAGAGCAGCCTTCTAGTACCTAAAGGGGTCCTGATCAATGAGAAATCTGGAGAGGGACTTTTAACAAGTGCATATAGTGGCAGGACAAAGGGGAATGGCTTTAAGCTGTCAGAGGGGAGATTTAGGTTAGACATTAGAAAGGAATTCTTTATTATAAGAGTGGTGAGACACTGGCACAGGCTGCCCAGAGAAGTTGTGGCTGTCCCATCCCTGGCAGTGTTCAAGACCAGTTTGGACAGGGCTTTGAGCAACCTGTCCAGTGAATGATGTCCCTACCTGTGGCAGGAGGGCTGGAACTAGGTGGTCTTTAATGTCTTTTCCAACCCAGACCATTCTATGATTTTGTGATTCCAATTTTCCTTAAATCAGTTATCTTTTCACCTGTATGACCCTAAACTTTTATTTTCCCTCACTTATCTGTGTCTGTGTTCAAATGGCAGTAGCAACAATTCATACAAAATTACATGTGATTTTGTTTGGTTGAGTGTTACCTTCATCACTAAGAAAGCCTGGTATTCTATGATCTTTAGCTGCTCAGTTTTTCTGTATTCATATTACAGGGTTCCTCCCTTTCACACCAGTATTAATCGAAGGTGTTGGTAATGTAATGACACAGTCAGGATAAATATAATGTTTTCAGCATCCTTTTTGAATTCTTGACCAGGCTTTTAGCTAATAATAGGTTAACCTAAACTCCACAGAAATCAATAGTCACCTATATCACCATGGATCAGGCCCAAGGTATTATGTGATTTAAAGCATGTTATTTTATTCTGCAAAAATGATTTTATGTGCTATTGATTTTAGAGTTATACTGCTGTTTAGGTTCCTCTTCTTTTTGGTACTTCTTTTCAAGAGCAATGTTCAAGGATGTCATGAACACCCCAGATCTTGGGGGCAAGCCATAGCTTATGATGTACTTGTGCCAGTAGCAGCATCTGCTATTTGCTATTTTCTTTGGACTCAGCTTTGAGCCGGCAGGAATTTACACATCGTGATCTCTTTAGATATTGGCTTCTGAAAATAACGCCCCTTGGGTTTTGAATGAGGGACCTTTTAAACATGCGTTTATATTCTGCGCTGTGATAGTTTTCTTTTAAAATGTGGGTCTCCTACATTTGAACAGGGTTTAATTCTGATATGAGCCCTTGTTCAGTTCTCTCTGCATTGAAGTTTTACATCAGCAGAGCTCCAGTGGCTTCAGCAGAGGCATGACTACCCTTGTATGGCAAATCAGTGCATGCAAGTCTTTCTATTTATTTATGTGTGAGCAAGCAAACATTACACCTGTCTAGTTGTGTAAGACCTGTGCAGATGAATTGGAACCACTGAACCCGTGCTGATTTACAACAGTGTTAAGCATATGGCTAAGCCTGAGGATGAGAAATAAAAACTCTGTGTTGCAGGGGTTTGTAATCCACAAAATGTATACTCCAACCCATGTAATATGGCTTGTATTCACCAGGTTATCACCTAGTGATAAACTGGAGTCCAGCAGCTTCTGTTGGTTTGAAGGTAATTATTCTCAGTTTAAGGACACATAAACCTTTTTGAATCCTTCAAGAAACAGAACCCACCGTGAAGTAAATAAAGTAAAGGAAAAAGTATAAGATGAAATAGAAGCTGTGCAGGGAATAATAATAACAAAGAACTGGTACTGCTATGGTTTACACCTTGTCACTGATTTTCAGAAACATAGATGGAGTGATGGAGGTTATGCAAAAATTTCTTTGGGCTGTTCAAAAGAAAAACCAGAAATTCATGTGCATCTGTGCATGCTAAGCATAAACTTGTCAGTCTCATTGCTCTGTATTCTAAAAAAGTCATTAGGATAAATGGTCTAAGTTCTCTGCATATCTCACTTCATTAATTAGACATGTTTCTTACACCAGGATGCCTCTTCTGTTACTTTCATGCCTTTCTTGTTTTCATGCTTCCTCATGCTGGATTACATTTCAGACTGATAATAGACTTCTATCAAAAAGTGCTATAACAGTCAGTAGCAAACTGTCTATTGCCTGGATACATCTGCATATCTTTTACAAAAGCAACTGAGAAATGGATAAAATGGTTTTGGAAAGGAAAAAAAAAAAAAAGAGAAAAATAAGCAAAACAAATATATAAGACTAGTATGCTGCTGCAGGCAGTCACTTAGCCAGGGAAGATTGAGTGGAAAAAAAGAAAAGCTTTGTTGTCTTTGATTCATACCTTATGAGATGTTTCTTTAATGCTTGGACTTTTGTGTAGCCAAAGCAATGCTCATTGATCAGTCTGTGGTTTAACAGAAATGCATCAGGGTGAACACTGAAGAAGGAAGAAGGTTAAATGACAGGCATGTCCTGACTTTAGAATCTACAAGGGTGATGAATGTCTCAAAAGCTGTCTGAAAGGAAATCTTTTTCAATAGACACTGAAATAACAACAAAAATGAAGTGAGCAAATTTTGGTTTAATGGTACATTTAACTAATTCTGAATTACTGTGGAAGTCTTGGAAGTGTTTCTTGTAGCAGCATTAATACCAAATGAATTCGTTGAGATCAGTATTATTGTGGAGAATAATAGCAAATAAATTAATATAATTATAAGGGAATAAAAGTGTTTTCAAAATAATTTATATGTGTAATTCTTCATTGCTAAACTTCTAATTCTCTCTTGCATTAAGGTCTCTCTGCTTTCTTGTGCTCTTACTGTTGAGGTAGAGTTAGTAATTCTGGCAATTCACATGTGAGGAACAATATTGTAATCCCTGGGGTTTTTGCTCATTCATACCTCTCTGTGTATATATCTCTAGACTTCCAAGGTGGTATTAGAGATATCCTTGTAACTCTTAGGGAACTGATTGACTATCAGTGATTTTACAGAGTTTTACAGAGGAGAAAGAGACTGTAAAACTTGCCCAGGGTTGAATTTGAATATGTGAATAATGGTTTCAGCCCAGTAGTCTTTTTTTCTGTCTCACTGCTCCACTCATTTATGCTGACATGTCTCTAGAGTAACTTATCTAAGGTCAGGGGAATTACATCAATGTAAAATTAGGGTAAATGAGAGGAGAATCAGGTCTCCATGTGTATTTCTCCTAGGAGAGCTGTTATTATTTGATGATCAAGTCAGAAAGATGAGGAGTGGTTTTCTCTATTATGTAAATAATGCAATTAGAAATCAAACTAAATTTGTTCTGACTTTTCCAGTTGGATTTCTTCCAATCTAAAGGGAATGAATCAGATAAAGAGGGCTCCTCTGCCTATCTGATTATTCAACTCATATTTGTAAATTTAAAGGAAAATCAGAGCAGAAGGCTCTTGGAGTCTGATTTAGAATCCTTATCTGATAAAACAAGGAAAGGAATTTGACCTAGATAAATTAAAAATATTTAAAAAGTGATAGGATTGGTTCAGCTTTGCCTTCCTAAGTATGGCTATTTAAATTTAGCAGAGAAGCTAGCCAGCAGTTTTGTTTGAAGAGCTTGATGGTTTTAGAATGAAAATTTGAGGCATCTCTGTGAGTGCTTGGGGAAACATCAAGGAAATTTGCTCTTGCAGCCTCTCCAATTAGACATCCCTTCATGAGCAGGCTTTCTTTCTAGAAACTGGGTATTAGTGCTTAGGTGAAGTCACTGAAAAGAAAAATAAAAAAGAGCAAATTCCTGAATTTATAGGTTTAGTATGGCCCAATATGTGATGTAAAATAAAGTGGAAATATTTTACCTTTGTGTCTTGATGATACTGGATCTGCTGTGTTCCTGATCTGTGGTGGCTGGGTGTATGCTACCATGTGTGGGAAGAGACTCCTGCAGTTCTTGGGCAACTGTGCAGAAATGGTCTGGTGCATGCTCCACCACAGCAAATATCACAAAGAACTTGCTTTTTTGCTACTGTACTGATAGATTTTGTAACTGCAAAATGCAGGAGGACTATCTTGGGTCCTAGATTTCCCTGAATGGTGAGGAACGTTCTTTGAATTTCCATTCAGGTGTAATAATGAGGAATGCATAATATTTCTAACTTTAAAGCCCTATCACAGGAGCCAGTTTTGTCTTCAGAGTATAGCTTCAGAGTTTGGGGGGCTTTAACTTCACTGAAACCGGTTTATCTGTTTCTGTGTTTCTCATGAGCTTTGCTTAATCAGAAGGGAAACCTGTCCATAAGTCAGAGCTTAGGGGATTTTCATTAAAAAAAAAAAAAGTTAAACAAAACCTCCATGGCTTTCGTATAGAAGCCTTTGTGAGTTCTTGTCCCCATTTTTAGC
Source organism: Agapornis roseicollis (assembly GCA_002631895.1). Classification (NCBI taxonomy): domain Eukaryota; kingdom Metazoa; phylum Chordata; class Aves; order Psittaciformes; family Psittacidae; genus Agapornis; species Agapornis roseicollis. The sequence goes on from NDXB01009119.1 coordinate 176,758, forward strand.
TTTTCAGGTAATTGGTGCCTGGCAGCTCATTCCTGCTGTATTTCTTTGGCTTGGCTTTGTGTTAATTACCTAAATTCACTCATTTAGAGGCATGACTGCATGTGGTTTGGCAAGAATATGTTTTCCTAAAGGGACTTTCGTGTATGCTTTTCTGCCTGCACTGGAAGCTGCATTTACTGTGCTTCAAAATGTTATTGTTTGCTTTACTTAGTCAGATAAACAAATATTATGATAATGAAAAGTCCATGAACAAATGGTGACAACAGCAGAGCACTAAACATAGGAATTAATTAACAAGAACAGTCAGCTATCCCAGATGTCTGATGTAATTTTGAAGAGGGAACTTGAAATATTGAAGATGTTCAAAGCAGCACTTAGGAGGGTGAAAAACGACTGTGCACTTTAACATCTAAATTACAAATGTGATCTCTGTATCTTATCTACAGGCTTATAAATGAATGATACCAAGAATTGCATGCTTGTAGCTCATCAGCTGCAATAAAAGAAGGCCTGTTTTCTGCCTATATGCTTCTTCCCAGTTTGGGATTTTTTTGTCAGGATGGGCAAGGAGCCAAAGGGTGGAGGAAGGATTCTCCTCATTGTCAGTACATCAGACATTTGTATGTTGCACCAATTTCTAGTGTTTCTGACTTGCTTAGAAAAGCTGATCCAGCGCTCACTAAAGTCTCATGCTGAACCAGGAATGTTTCCATTATGTGTGTGTTTTCCTCATTTCTTTTGTCACAGACTTTTCTGTGCTACATGACTGCTGTATGCATCTGGTCTTACTCTTTGGTGAGAGTTCAAGAACCTGTTTGAATGTCAGTTAAAGGATGAGGCCCAGCTAGGCCTGTTAGGCCCATGTGTTTTGAACTATGATTTACCTCTGATGCGTCCTAATCCATGCAATGTTGTTATTTTATTTGGTTGTAAGTGGCAAGTAAAGTTGCTTAAAGACTTCAGTTAAGCTTGGACAACCTGAATTAGTACACAACACAATTTAAGCTGGTGGACCAGTGCTGGTAGGAAACCTACTCTGTAAATAACATCTCAGCACCTAACCTTGGCAGGAGCAATCTCTATGTCTTCCTGGTAGTTTAGCTTTCTCTTGAAGAAAGGGCACAAACTAGATTTCCCACTGCAGAGTTCAGCATAACCATATGCAGTTGAATTACAGCTGGCAAAGGTATACTCAGGTGTTCTGGGAAGCAGGGAAGAGATGCTTATATTTTTCGATCTTTCTATTAGGTCAAGTCTAGCTGCAATTTGCTCCTAAAAAAACCCCAAACCTGTGTTCAGAGATGCTCTGTCCACCTCAGGTATGACCCTGGGAATGAAAAAAAAAATAAAAAAATTACTTGCTTCTCTTAATCAGATGACATCACAAAGGAGAGGCTGGTTCTGAATCCAGATAAAAATAAATGTGAGGTTTGATGCACTGGAAACAAGAATTGGCCCTGTGAGATGAACCTGATTTGCAAAATGAGGAAATACTCACTAAAGCAAAGCAGTGGCATATTTTGAAATTAAGATCATAGTGAAAATGAATACAGTGTACTCAGGTTATTTGACTAACTAGGTGGATATAACAAATTGTACCTACCATGACTAACACAAGCTGCCTTTTTAGCTCAGTACAATAAGAAGGGAGTCTGTGCTGCTGGATATCTTAACAATGTTGATATTTTATACGCAATAAAAGGTTCCCAGAATTGCAAATATTTAAAGTGCATGTATGTTCTTGTATAATCATTTTTCCATGGTGACATTATCTCCATTTAGGACTCTCTCTGTTCTTGCTCCATCTCAAAACTAAACCTCTGTGTGCTATTTCTTTTTCATAACAGTGAATAAATTACACCTGTGCTGAGCTCTTCCTAGACAGGACATGCAGTGCAGCAGTGTCAGGCCCTACCTAAAGGGCTGTCTCCTAAGAAAACTTTAAGCCACTTAAAAAGGAGCTGATTCTTTCCCACTTCTATTTCACATGTTATCAGTTTATCGTTTTTCTTCCAGATATTTTGTCAGCTTCCTCCATTCTGGGAGCCTGGCTATGGGATAAATGTGCAATAACTGAGAGAAACCCTTGCCAAATATCTATCACCTGCATGGTGATGAGCATCACTTCTGCAGGAGGGACTTCTTGTGTCCTAGAGAAAGCCTGCTATTTCAGGTTCCTTCTATGTTTCTGCCTTAACAAGGTGTTTGGTGCGTGCCATGTCATAATGTTTAGGCATAAAATTCCACTGGAAACATAGTAGTTATGCTGAAGAGAAGCAAAGGCAGTGCTGTAATGCAGAAAGGTGGGTAGAAATGGCCATCTGGAATAGCTTGTATAGTGGCACATCACTCTCTTCACCCTATTTATTTTTCCTGCAGCCAAGAAGAGTGTGAGCTGTAGTTTTTCTTGTCACTAACCTGAGACAAGGGAGGATGAGGCAGGGTCATCAGGGATATATGAAATATTGCTGAAAAGCAAAGCAGGTCCTAGGAGAGGGTATTGCCATGAATGTTATAAGCAATACTTAAGATGATTTTTTTTTCTTTAGAAAGAAGGACATGCAAAAGAGAGACAGGGTCATGAACAGAAAAGTGAAAAAAACTTTAGACATTTGTGAAGGAAAAATTATGGTGATTAATACGAGGTGTATAATGAGGAATACAGAAATGAAAATAAAAAATATAAGGACAGAGAAAATTATGGACTTTTAGGACTGTTCATTTCTTCTATTTCATTGGCAGGCACTCTTGAAAGGCTTTAGGAAGGAGTTCAGGTCAGAGAACTAACTTCTGATTACTAAACCCAGTACTGCTGATTATTTCTCTGCTGTGGAGGTTGTCCTTAAACAACTGGTATTGTTTGTTGTTCAGAGTTAATATCTGAATAACATGACCACTTACATATTACTCTGGTTTTCACTGTTGGTCTTTCTTCTCTTGAAAGCCCAAACAAGCCTCAAAAGTGACATTATGGAACAGTGGTGTAGCATGGAATCACTTTTAAGACACAAAACTTCAAACACCACCAAGTGTAACATTACAGACACTTGTTGGAGGAAATTTAGGGGGTAGATGCCGAATATAATGTGTATAAGGAATCTATAATAGACTTCAAAATCAACATTGGAGTTGTTACTTCACAAGCCTGCACCATGTGTTTCATAACTGAATAAAAAGGCTTAAAGATATGACACAAGTTGAACCCATCTTGCTGTGAAGCTCAGAACCTAGAAGGAAAATACACTTCACAGTTGTTATTCACAAAAAATCCCCATTATTTTTATATCATCTCTAGATTTTTAGGGCACTTGATTTTAAACAGTTGGGTTGGCAATGCAGAACAGTAGCAGAGTAAAAATAGCTGACTGCTCTGTAGACAGCCTATGGCAAAGTGCAAATTTAATGTGAGCATAGTCAAACTCATCCAACTGTGTCTGAACTAATCCTACTGATCATCTACCAGGGACTTGCTAGGGAAGATGGCAGCTCCTGCTTAGTTTATGCACCCAGATTCCCTTTCTGGGTAGCTGAGGGAGGTAACAAGAAAACTCGACAGAGAAATTTGGTTTGGAGTTAGTAATTACCTGGGTCACATATTTGGGTTGTGTTCAGAGTTCAGAAGTGGGCTGAAGCTTTCCTTCACCCACCTTCCATTGACCACTGCCCTCTGTGGAAGTCTCTGTTTTCTGCATATTTCCCAGAGCAGAAATATCTTTACCTAAATTGTTATAGTCCATCTTCCAGTTCAGAAGAGGCTACTGCTCATGCTATAAATGTAGATGAATCTTGAGAAAGTGTGCCCCAGGCAATTGAAGCTTTTTGTACTGTACTTACTGCAGAGGAGAGATGAGAGGAAGCCATGCCAGTGGGATGGAAGTACTGCTCCTACACCTCTCCATTCCAGTCCTGGAAGAGGACTGCTGAGAAATGTTGCCAGGAAATACTGTGTTCCTCACACAGCCAATTACTTGCAGGAACTTGTGAGTTTCTTCAGGCCAGGGGACAGCCAATGAAAGGATGAAGACCCAGTGTCCAATTTTTAAATATTTCAAACAGCTTTTAATCCCCTGAGTTTACAGGAAATAATTGTTTCATTTCACTTTGCTCTGTTATCTCTTATTTGAAGGAATAACCTTCACTTTGTCCCTCATCACTTCTCTGCCCCACAGCACATGGTACCAAATGCAATGATAAACTCCAGTGCTAGCACCAACCTCATCTATCTGCAAAGCAACATAAGATTCCAGTTTTACAACCACTTTACATATAATATTTTTTTTCTCATTTTATTTTAAATGCTTTATTACAGGAGACATTGCTTTTTTTGTTGTGTTGGGGTTTTTTTTTGTGTTTCTTTTCTTCTTTTTTTTTTTTTTTTTTTTTTTTTTTTTTTTAATATT
>NDXB01009119.1:181290-192481 GCA_002631895.1 Agapornis roseicollis
TTTTTTTTTTTTTTTTTTTTTTTTTTTTTTTTTTTTTCCTGAGGAGAAAATATGTCTGTAATAAACAGGGTCTGTTTCTCTTCTCATGAAATCTCATTTCTACTGAAGGGATCAGCTGTTCATTACTGAGTAATCTTCATTTTGAATGTGTTTCTAACTTACAATTACAACTTAAACAATTCTCACTCTCTTCTCTCTGTGTTTATATGCAGCAAAGTATATAAATATGGTTGCAGAAGAAAACAAGAGGCCAAACTGCCACCTATCATCTACCAAAATTAGAATCTGTTAAAATTCTGATTTGTTAGTAGGCAATTCAACAGAAATCTGGCTCTTTTGGTGCTGGCTATGGTGACTCTCACTCAGAGAAAGTGGTAGGTAGGAAGCAGTCAGAAGCAACCATAAACCAAATGAGAGACTGAGAGGGGATCAAAGTGGTATAACTGGCTCACAGCATAGAATGTGTCCTCTGTAACTGCTGAATCTCTTGTTTGGAAGAAAAATTATTCCTGTTGATCCTGACAGAAAACCCAGCACCAGGGAAAAAAGGCCTTGGCAGATCTCTTCTGAAATTCATGATGATTTATCCAGTTTTTTCTGGGTGTCTGTTTCATTACTCAGAAAGAGGGATAATGATACTTCTCTACCCACTGTGGCTGCAGAGCTACGAATTCATTGGTGTTTATAAAGCACAGGGAGAGCCTTAATTGGAAGGATCAAACACTTCCTCAATTGGAAAAACCAAACATCTTGAATAAATAATTTTGTACTGGGCATTTTCTTTCTACTAAGTATAAAATAGTCTTAATGGTCTTGAATATATAGCAAGCTTTAATCTGCTCCCAGGTGGCCATTAATCTTGGAGAAACCCACTTTTTTTTTTTTTTCAAAACCTGGTTGCTTTAGTGATGAATACTTCTAATGAAAGTAAAAGCTGGTCACAATTAATATATAGTATAAAAGACCTACTTTTTAGGACCTACTTCAGCTGGTGATGTTGGTACTGTTAGAATTCATAGTTTAAAAAAGTTGGCTGCTTCTTAACTTCTCTAATCTCACACTGGAAAACACACTCCTTAGATGAGAGCAAAGAAGGACTCTTTGGGTATCTAACAGAATGCATTTGAAATCTGAGCAGGGGGGACAGAATTAGGGATTGCTTGTAGTCTGAATCACTCCAGAGAGGCAGTTTTACTCAAAACTTACCTGGGGTTAGTGAGAACAAGTTTAAGCAATGTTTACTTAATCCACAGGCCTCCAAGTTCCTGAAGATCTTGAGATGTTTCTATTGTTCATAACCTGTCTGACCCATCTTTGAGCAGTAAATATGTCAAAGAATGGTAGATCATATTGCAATTTTTTGGTATTTTAGGGAGGAGATAAGGTATAAATGATGTTTCCAGAAATGCAGTTGTAGTAATCTACTACAGTAAGTGCAGAATTATTATTCCCAAGCAGCTAGACTTCTTTTTTAGTGACATCTGCCATCAATACTTACTAGAAATACCAGACCCTCACACTGCTTATCAAGAAAGGATTTACAAATTGAATGAGATAATCCTAAAACCTGCCACACATTTAAATACATCCACTTGCATGAACACTCACTGTATTCACTGAAAGTCTTCCATTTCTGATTGTTCTGGTGATATACTGCTGTTCTGAGGCTCCTAAAATAAATTCTCCTAAAATTAATTAAGTCCTATTATCTTATTGAAAAACATGTTATTTTTATGTATGACCTCTATGGAGAGTGTCATTAAGATATGGCAGTGTGTGCTGTTCCATAAGTATATATATTTTGCAGGTTAATCATAATGGTTAGTGCATAGGTTCAAATTATGTAATCTTTCAGCTTCCTTGAAGGTCAAGAATTTGAAACCCTTGAATAGGCTCAGATTATAAACAGTATTCATGTAACTTTATATCTTGCAAGTCTCCTTTAGTCCTCTATTACTAAAATATTATGAAAAATGAAAGGCCTCCGATTAAATATGTCTGCATAGATAAATTTACATTAATGTGAGAGAATTAATTAGAAGTTAATACCCTATTTGAAAAAAGCATTTTAGGTGGCATAGTGAAGAGGGTGGCATGATAATCCTGAAACAGTTTGCTGTTGAGGCAGTCAAAAGCCAGACACAAAATGCTATTGCATTTGGAGTTGTGCTGATAGTAAACACTGTTTTGAACTCCCACTCAGCTGTGCTCAGTTTGCACCACAAGATGTCACTGTACAATCCAGGATGATTTTTAGCTTTTTAATTTATTTTATTTTATTTTATTTTTTTTTTTTTTTAAAATAAGGTGTTGTAAGATAAACTGAGAATCCTGTTTGTGTCTTTTTATGTGTTCTCAAGAAGAAAATAAAGCTCATAGGGTAACATGAACACTCATCATGTCTTTAAAATAATGGATATAGACCTGCCAGAAGCTTGAGTACAGCCTCCAGTTCTATTTCTTTTAAACAATAGTGTATAGATCCTGCAAGAAGTCCTTGTGAGACTGCTGATAATCCATAAGAAATTCAGAAGCATGTTTATGGCTGTTGTTCCTAAGAGCCATTTCTTAAGGGCTTTATTCCACTGTTCAATCTTCCTGTTCATCTCTCCAACAGGTAGTGCTGGCTGACAGGCTTTGTCTTCTTCTACTACCACAAACAGACATCCAACTAGGTGAAAGTAAAGCGTGTTAGAGTATGAAGTTGTCAAAGAATTGTACCAGTTCTAAAAAATAACAGCAATTTCCTGTACTTCATGCTACAATTAAGCAGTCATAATATGGCAGCCTATAGATGTTAGGACCAGAAATAATCAGATGAAAGTATAATCACTGACAGAGGATATCTCATTTTCTGTATTCCTGTTTTACTGGAAAAGTGTGTCTTTAATTCCTTCTTTCTTTGATTTATTTCTTGGGACGACTGTGATTTTCCACACTTCTACCATATTTGTCCTGGATTTGTTAACTTTTTTTTTTTCCCCTCAGGGGTTAGATAAAAACATGCTGTCTACACATATGCTTGTTTATGACTGCTGGCTAAATAGGTAAAGTACTGTAACTTCATGATAAGGCAAACACCACAGCCAGAAAAAATTCTCTGGGAAATCCTTGTGCAAATGAACATTTCATCTTACCTGAACTCTAAGGTGGAATGAGAAAGTCACACTGAAAGTGTGGTTTAAATGACTCTGCAGTCAAAACATGTTTCTGCCTTCTGACCTAAGGCTGGCTGAGGTGCACGGCATGGAAATTTAAGTCAACTGAAAATATTTACTTACAAGCTGAAGATAAACTTGGGAATTCCGAGAGCGAGGACCCTTGTATTCAGTTATACATGTCTTTTGCTGAATTCAAACACCTAAGGGAAAAAGGATATGATAACCTCTTTTTCTGATGCTACACATCAGCAGTATCTCTACAGAAAAGCAGAGCCTGATGCTCAGGTCTTGCTGATTGGGTCAGGGAAGAGGTAAAGTTCAGATGCTCCCTTTTAATTCCATGATATTAAGTGTATACCAAAGTTTTGTTAGGACCATGGTGGGCTACTCTTTCTCACTGTTACACCTTGATTTCTTGATTACTGCTCTTATATGTTCTCTTTTGACTTTATTGAGGTAAAATTACACAAGGAGCCTCTGAAACATTCTTGAGGGCATCCTCTTAGCACTGTACCCAAAGTGTTTCTCGGCCCCCTCCATCCTTTGGCCTCATTCATACTTCCTCTTTGCCTGATGCACATTACTATCATATATGATGTGGCCCATCCCATAGCATCCTTATTTCACTGTCCAGATTTTCCTAAATGCCATGCGTTTAGATAAAAGCACAGAGTGCTTTTCTTCCTAACACCCACCTCCGCACACATGCTTCTGGGCAGGGGTTTGTGCAGGGGAAGACCTTCTTGGACAGGTTACAGCCATGCAGATGTAATTGGCTGGCTGAGGAGGCTGACCATGGTTGAAGATGGCTCCCAGGAGAAAGGTGGTGTGCCAAAACAGAGGCAATGAAGGAACCAGGACAAAGATGTAACTCCTGTTACGTTAGCTGGAGAGAAGACCTGAGGGACCTTGATACACTTCAGGGATGGCCAGTGCCAACTTCCTGTAGTTCAATAAGGCTGAGTGCAAAGTTCTGCACTTGGGTCGGGGCAATCCCAGGTACAGCTACAGATTGGATGAAGAAATGATTCAGAGCAGCCCTGAAAAGAAGGACTTGGGGGTGTTGGGTGGCAAAAAGCTTAACATGAGCTGGCAGTGTGTGAATCCTTGGCAACATCAAAAGAAGTGTGATCAGCAGGTTGAGGGAGGTAATTCTCCCCCTCTACTCTGCTTTAACAAGAAGAGTGTGGACCTCCTTGAGCAAGTCCAGAGAAGGGACACAAGGATGACTGAGAGTTAGAGCCACTCTCCCACGAAGATGGGCTGAGAGTTGGGGTTGTTCAGCCTGAAGAAGAGAAGGCTCAGAGGAGACCTTAGAGCAGCTTCCAGTGTCTAAAGGGTACTTTTTACAAGGACATGTAGTGACAATACCAAAGGGAATATCTTTAATCTCAACAAGGGCAGAAGTAGATCAGATGCTAGAATCAGATATCAGAAGTTCTTCGCTATGAGCATGGTGAGACACTGGCACAGGTTGCCCAGAGAAGCCATGGCCACCTTATCTCTGACAGTGTTCAAGGCCAGGTTGGACAGGCCTTTGAGCAACTTGGTCTAGTGAAATATGTTCTTGCTTGTGGCAGGGGGATTGGAACTAGATGATCTTCAAGATCCCTTTCAACCCGAATTATTCTGTGTTTCTAAGATTCAGATGCCTCTTTTTCCCAGTAGGTTTACTCTGGAGTGTCCTGGTTCTTCCCCTAAACTTTGCAAGTCATCATTGCTTTTGCCATGCTTGCTACAGAGACCAAAAGAGACAGTCCTTTCAGTAGGACATTGTTTTAGATACATTCCTTGCCTAAAGTTTCTCCAGGTAATGAACAGTGGGGAAATCCTAAGGGAAGTTAGGCCTGTGGTAGGGAACAGGATGGTGAATACCAGACCCATTTTGGAGCAGCCATTGAGAGTGACCTAAGGGAACAGCACAGACAAAGCTAACAGGACCTGCTTCCAGTGTATAGTGTAAATTATTATGAAATTTGGGATAATCAAGTCCATTCAGTAGTAGAAATCTCACATGGTTTGATCTGAAGGAAGCCATTTTAGCATGTTTGACAAAACTGCAAACTATTGCTCTGATAAGGTTAGAAAAGAAAAAGGGGAAGGTTTTAATACAGTGAAATTATACTAATGGGACATCTTCAACCTTGAAGAGGGTTAGGATTTTTAATACGATCATTTAAAAGAATAATACTGCTCTCAGCAAACCTTTCTATTTGAGATTAATTACTCTGCTGCCATCTGACTGACAAAGATGTTTTTTAGTATCAGACAGAACATACAGCACACAAGGACACATATATTCTCACTGGAGAGCAATGGATTATTGCCTGCATTGCTATTTTGTAGCATAACAACCTAAATGGCTTTTATGTTCTGAAAAGAAAAAGCAGGGAGGAAAAAGGAAAAGCTTTTGAAGAAAAAAATAATTTTCCAATAACCTCCATTAACTATGGAGGTCATTGTGGCAAAATGAATGGGACTAGAAATCCACTAAAAGCTGCAGTATAAGGTATGCTGAGACTGACAAGCCTTTCACCAAGTAGTTACAAATGGGACTAATGGTTTAAACTTGTTAGCCATTGTCAGAGCCTCTGATCTTTGAGTCAGCTATGGAGGCTATGGCAGAAATCGATAAGGCATCGCTTACACATTGAACTGCTAGATCATACAGATTGCCTGAAGGGAATTGTTCAGTTCCTTCAGGTCTGCAAGCTGAAAGCAGGCAGCTGTTTCTTCAGGAAGACTGACGACGCTACCCTGGAGCAGTTAAAAGTTCTTCAGTATGAGCATGGTGAGTCTTTTGCCACTTTGAGCTGTGAGGAACATAATGGGAGGGAGAAGAAGTCCAGCATGAGAGATTGCAGGCAGTACTTCTATGCCGTGGTGAAGCTCATTGTATGTTTTTGCCCATCATCTTCATTATGAAGTGAATGGCCTGAGACTGGCAAATTTGCCTCCCTAGTCACAGAAGGCATGTGAGTTCCATTGTCTGATAGCAAACTACATATAAACTGCTGCTGATACAGATACCTGCTAAAGCTGCCATTCTTAATCTCTTGAGGAATCCCTTCCCTTTGGCACAGTTTGAAATGCTCCTGTTGCATTGATCAATTGTTTTCAGGTGGAGTACTGCAAGCCTTCAATTAAATGAAGCATGTTTTTGTAACAATTAGAGACAAGCTGTAAATAGTCAGCAAGCTGTGAAAGAGAAATGGTACTACTTGCATGCCAGGAGACTTTGAAAGACATTGTTTGACCTGATGCTCTCCTCACCATTAACTGTAGTCTCCATTTCTGTCCAGTGTTGCACTAAGCATTGTTTGGCATGCTGCAACTCTGGCAAAAGTTATGAAAAGGGGGCAGTCATCTGTGTAAGACATTGTGAACTCTAGTGCTCTCTAGCTTTTGCTCCCCCTCTTCCAGAGGTTTAATATGCAACACTATATGCCATTCTTCCCTTCCCTTCCCTTCCCTTTTTTCCCTTCTCTCTCCACCCGTCCTCTCCCCTCCCCTTCCCTTCCCACTTTAATTCCCCCCACCCCCTCCCCCATCCCCATAGTGAACAATTCTGAGCACTTTCTGTGAGTATCTTGTACAGGGATAGCCCAAATGATGTCTTTCCTGCTGGAAAATGTTCAGATAGAGCAAAGGCCAGAAATGTCAAGGTTGTGAATTGATTGTTGTCGCTGTTTTGTCCTCTCGCTCTCACACACACTGCATTTTGACTTGATTGTTACAGTTGCCTGATTGCTCATAGAGAAAAAGAAGACAACAGCTTGCTAGAGGTCACTGAGGACCTTTTTTTCTGAAAAAGGCTTGCTAAATGATACAATAACAAGCATCTGGTGTGGTCAGAGAATGATGAAGAAAGTAAGTTTCAGACAGATACTGTTCCTTGAGCTCTTAATAGGCTGTGTAGGACATGACTGAATTTTTCGAATTCCTCACTGGGCTGGAGATAACATACTAACAAACCTACATGAACCTTGGAGGAAAACAACAAAGTCAGCAGGGGTAAGCTAAGAGCCATTCTTATACACGATTTTGAAGGCATTTCCTTATCAATTGGACACCAGAGCCAAGTAGGTGGCATTATTGTTACATAGCAACATGTAACATAAAGGTAATTTCAGATAGTTTACTATAATGGCCAATCAATGCAATAGCATGTGTGTGGCAATGTACATGACTGAAAGGTTTTGCGATGTCAAGTGGGCAGATCATGCTAAACCTTATCTTCCATTTTGCTGTTTGTGGCAGACTGTGGTAAGATCACACTTCAAGAAATTGATGGTGTCCAGAAACACAAAGTTTTCTGAAAGAAATCTTGATTTTTTTTCCTCCTCATTTGTTTCTGGAAAGATTTACTCCAGGGGAAACTGTACAGTTGCACAGTGCTGTGGCAGACTATTAGCAGTAAATAAACATTCTCATTTATTTGGCTTTACATGGCTTTCAATTTCTGCAAGACATCTATCACAGTTTTATGAAAAGTTGCTGGAAAGCGTATGCAAGTCGAAAGTGGAAAAGTTGTTCCAATGCAGAAAAGCCTCCCAGTGAGGTCAAGTCACTCATAACTGCCTTGGTACATGAGCAGTTGATGATAAACACTAGCTAAATCTATAGAAGAGAAATCAATTCATTCCGCTTACAAACCATATGCCTCCTGCTTTCTTTTGCATAACCACAGTAGAGGACTTAGAAGCAAGGGAATCAGGGTGTTCAATAAAACCATTAAGCAGTAATTTTTGTATGTGTGATTCGACAGCACTTTGAATGAATACCTAACAGAGCTTTTGCAGTACTGGAGAATCATTTCTATGAATGTGTTTTCCCATAATGCTTACCAAACTTTTGAAAATGTGCATTAAGCGTAAGACAAAATCTCCAAAAATCTGTCCACATTTATTCCGCTTTTAATTCATGGTGACTGATCACTCTGACAAGTTGCTCTGACTGTATGATTCTCCCTTCTCCTCCCTTATTCCATGTCTGGACTTCTTTTCTGTTGCCTTCCACCATTAATTCATTTTGAAAGACTGGGCAATTCTCCTTTGTGCTTCACCAGACCTTCTGACATGAGCTTTGACTGAAGTCTTCTTCACTCAATATTTTGTGTATTCTCTGTGTATATCTGAAGTATCAAAATGTCCTGAGAACTCCTAACTTTCTGAGAATCCACAAAGTTAGGCATAAGTGGTAATGTTAGAGGAGATGTTTAATTGTGTTTCTTGTCATGAAGAATAACTGATAGATAGGAATAACAGCTTTAAAGAGTAAAGACACTGGAGCAGAAGAGACACAGTGTTATAAAGTAGGTTCCCATCATGACTGCTCTTCACTATGAGAAAATTTGGTGATTTCATATTTTCTGCAGATAGCAGTGCTGTGATTTGTGACCAAGGCTGTAGAACCAGCTCTGGCAGTATGCCAGGGCTTTGGGAACGGAAAATATACGAAACAAGGAACAGAACTTCAAGTCTGAGCATCCATGTATGGGAAGTTTTTGATTTTTTGTAGTGTGAGGGCTACGTGTAACACACGTCACTCCCTTTTGCCTGGCATGCAGCTGTTGTCTTCTCAGCCAGGTAGAGCTTTTCAAGACTGCTGCCATTTCAATTGCTGTTGCCAGGAAGTCACAACAGTGTGAGAGTTGAAAAGTCCTTTTTTTTTTTTTTTTCAGGGGGGCAAGGTATGGACAGAGCAGATGATAAGTTGGAACATCATGCATTTCCCACAGTACAAGTCAAGATCTATTGTCAAAGAAAAAAACAAAATTGCTGTACAGGTGCACAGCAGCAACCTTCGGAATCTGGGTTTACCCGACACTATTTCCTTAAGCAGATCCAGCAGTGGGTTCAGGCAGGAGGGGTGGTTGTTCCACTTTGTGTAATAGCTGATATGAGTAAGTCACTACTAAGAACTGCCTCTTGTTGAGGTGATTTCAAATTTAGTGACTTCCAGACATATAATTCAGGATAAAAACCAGCTAACAAATGTATGAATTTTATAGCAAATCCATGAATAACTAAATTATGAACTTTGCAACAATAGAGTTGAGAGAGATTTGCACATTTAGCTCTTACAGAACAGTGATAAAAAATCACTCACTACTTCTATGGCTCATTGTAAAAGACTGCTAAGGGGGTGATTTTAAAGGTAATTCTTCAGACTCATACATGGTTTAATACATTGTGATCTGGTTAGTTGCTTTTGGTTAAAAGAATTAGGAGCCTCACACTCATTTGCCAAAATTGATGTCCCTATTAGTACAATATAAGGAGGCCTTTAGGGCATGTTTACCTTTTTCAGATTCCTTTGTATAGTCTTAGAAAGGTGAAGGTATCTTTGTATAAATTGGATTGAAACCTCTGTGTCTTGGAGTGTGTTTGGAGTATATCCCATCTTTATATTAACTGATAAATGTCAAACAAAGATGCTATGGAGATCTTCACACTTTATTCTGCAAATCCCATGTTATATTGTGGAAATAGTACAGTTTAGTTATGTAACTTGATGCAACAGAAGAATCTTAGAGACTAGTAATTAGAGTTCCTAACTGAACAAAGGCAATGTTTTTTGCTCTGGGTAGTTAGTTTATGGTCTGAATGTATTTGTATAAATATCTAAAAAGGTCTAAATAGTAGATGAGCAACTGGTGTGTTTAAGCTGTATGAAAACATTGTGCATTAGCTAATGAATTTTCACAGGTTAAAAATAAGTAAAATTACGAGTCCATTTTCAAAGCGCTAGTTCATGATAAAACAGGTCAGCAGAATTACACAGTGCTAAACTGCTAAGAGATTAAAAGAGTTGCCTCTTAAAAGGTGTAACATCATTTATGCTGATAACCTCTAGCGTGATGTCCATAAAATATATCTGTTTACTAAGGCAAACATTTCAAAACCTCTTTCAGAAGCTGGTAGTTGTAATTCTTTTCTGTTGGCTAGTTTTCGCTCTGATTATACTGATTGTATAATCCCTATTGCTTTGAATATTGATACGCGTATGTTGTACATTATATGTTATAATTAATCCATGTTCTGTCTCTTAGTCTCTCTCCCTCTAGGAGAACTATTAAGGCAACATAAGTGGAGTTTTGTTTTCTTCACTTAGAGTGGAAAATGGGGAGATTCAGAATGTACTTTATTTTTTATGGGAGCCTTTTTCACAGCTGAGGCTGTCCCTTAAAATTCTGCTTCAGAATGGCTTCTGGTAAACCTAAGTTTATTCTATTGCTTTGCCACAAAGCAGCAGAACCCTGGCCTTCTCAACAGTTTGGATACCAGAAATCCATCTGTGGGAAAAAATGTTAAAAAAAGAGTTCAGCTGTAAGCATAAAACTGTATGTATATTTTCTTGCCTAATTTAATTCAGTTTTAAAAAAATCCAGCTCCCAAAATTGAGATATTCTTAGAAGTAGGAGATAAAGATGTCATCATCCCAATCTATTTAGTCCTTGTCAGGCCACAAGTAGAATACTGTATTCAGTTTTGATCCCTGCTCTAAGAAAATGATGTGGACAGACTGGAAAGGGTACAGAGAAGGGCCACAGAGATGATCAAAGGACTGTAAGACCATGTGAGGAAAGTCTGAAGAACTGGGTTTCTTTTCATCCTTGAGAAATGAAACCTCAAGGGAGAATTTATCAACATGTTCTCGCATTTAAAGGGTGGCTACAAAGAAGATGGAGACTCCCTTTTCTCAGTGAATCACATGGAAAAGAAAAGGGGTAATGGGCACAAGTTACTCCTGGGAGATTTCAACTGAACACAAAAGAAAAAATTTTCACAATGGGAACAATTGGCCATTGGCATGATCACACCAGGAAAAATATCACTGAAGCTGGATACTTTAAGATTTGACTGGACAGGGTGCCAGGACATTTAGTCTGGGACCAGTCTTGTTCAACATCTTTGTTGCTGCCATGGACAGTGGGATTGAGTGCGCCCTTAACAAGTTTGCCTATGACACCAAGCTGTGTGGTTCGGTAGATACACTGGAGGGAAGGAATGCCATCCAGAGGGACC
>NDXB01009120.1:6335-24537 GCA_002631895.1 Agapornis roseicollis
ATAGTGGGATCATAAGACTTTTTTTTTTCCGAGTGTTCATTGCTGAATATTTTGCTTTCATTACATCTCAGCTGAGTGAAGAAGTCATTTTTATCTAAGGATGGTTTTGGTCACATGGGAGAAAAATGGTTACTGTCAAAATTTCAGGGAAGTATGGGATGAACTTTCCACATTTTACAAAGAATATTAACTATTATGCCATATCACAGATGTTGAACATCTCCTGTGTTAGCAATTGAAGATAAAATAATAGAGAATAAAAAATCTACAGTAAAAAGAATAAAGGACAGAGTATGCAACTAATCATATAATATTTGAGACATAAAATACCATCAGAAAAAAACCCATAGAAATTATTGACATTACGTCAGAGTAAAGACTCAGACTCACTCCTACTTTAATGTTGTTTGATAATATGAAAAAAAAGTGTATGTTTGGTTTTTTTTAAAGTATCATTCTTTTAACGTATTAAAGTAATCTTAATGATGAAAAAATGTAGTTTAAATTTGCATTAGGAAAAGGAAACCTGTTAAGAAAACATGTGAAGGGTACTTGAAGTAGTTCTGAGCAAACTACAAACTTCTAGATTATTTTTAATAATCAAGATAGTCTAAGTGATACAAAATATCACAACTTTATAGACTATGTTCTAATAATTAAGAGGTTAACTGAACATCTGATTGAGAATTTTTGTATAAGAGAAATATATTTCTCTAATTAAATGGTCCCTTTCTGATTAACTTTATAAACATCTTTGACTTCCATTGAGCCATTTGGATTTCAGAACAGAAGTTACTGGTCTCTTAGGGCACAGAAGAGCTTCATTTTAAAACTGTACACAGAATGTTACTCCTTGCTCCACAAATAAGATTTCAGGACTGATATCTTCCCGCACATGTCAGCTCCTCAGCTTCCCAAGGGCACTATCCATCACATCTCTGTCCTCTTTGAAGGGCAAACATGGCTTTGAAAATCTAGAAAGAACATTTCTCCCTTATTTTTCTGGATCTAAGACACTCTTCTTCATGGGCTGTAAAATGCAATATGTATGTTATCAGTCTAATCCCATATTTTGTGATATTTCATAAACAGATAGTCTGACAAATTTTTTCTTAATCTATCAGCCTAATGTATCTATAACATTTGGTTGAGAGTCATAGAGGTAGAAATGTAAAGCTCCCATATCACTGATTGAATTCTGAGACCATCAGGACCAACACACGTAGTCAGCAGCAAGGGAGATATATATTGTAAGTATGCTCCAGCCAACCGATACTGCTTTATAGGATCATACAGTATTTAAAGTGCAAATGATTTCCAAGTGCTAAAGCATTTATTAGAGAACACTCTGAGTGCAAAAGATTTGAACACCATTAAGCTGTGCCCCAGAGCTAGGAAATGTGTGCATTAGCAAAGGGTCAAACAATGCAAGTTGCTTCTCATTATTTCAGTAAGAACTGAAAAATATTAACACCCAAATATGTCACTGTTTGCAGATCTCTAAAAGTGAATAGCTAATAAACCCAGGAAATCTGCTTTACTTTGTGTAACTGCAATAATAAAATAAAAATTAATAAATAAATAAAATTGTCATGGTTTAAATCCAGCCACGCAACTCATTTACTCACTCAACCCCCTCTTTCTTGCCCTCCCCCTGCTCCCAGAGGGATGGGGAGGAGAATCAAGAGAATGCAACTCCCACAGGTTGAGATAAGAACAGTTTAGTAACTAAAGTATAACACAAATCACTGCTGCTACCACAAATAATGATAAAGGAAATAACAAGGGAAGAGAATACAGCATCTCACCACCCATTGATAGATAACTCACCCCACTCCACCTGACTGAGAACTGACCGATACTTCCTCCAACCCCCCAGAGCACTAGCCCTTCCGAGTAACTCCCAATTACATCCTGGGCATGATGTGCTGTGGGATGGAATACCTCTTTGGTCAGTTTGGGTCAGGTGTCCTGTCCCAGCTTCCTCCTGGCCTCCTCTCCTCTTTGGCAGAGCATGAGGCTCACAAAGTCCTTGTTCAGAGTAAACATCAGTATTATCAGCTTTGCTCCCAGGCTGCAAGTCAAAACGCAGTGCTGCACCAGCTACTAGGAAGGAGAAAAATTGACTGCTACTGCTAAGCCCAGGACAAAAGTTTATAGCATTTTCTTATCCCACAAATTGGAAATAGTTTTTACTTTTATTTTTATCTGCTAAAACATAAAACCTTGCTACATTCTGAAGGCCTGGCACTTTATGTTATTCAGATTAATAGTGCCACTGGTATTCATCCAAATATGAGGATAAAATTACTTACCCAAACTTCTTCTTAAATAATGTATTTAATAAGAAAATCATAGAATCATACAATGCTTAGGTTTGGAAGGGAATTTAAAGATCATCTATTTCCAGCTCAGGTGCCATGGGCAGCAACACCCTCCACTAGACCTCTTTGCTCAAAGTCCTGTCCAACCTGACCTTGAACATTTGGCTCCATCAAGGGATGGAGTAGCCATAATTTTCTGCGGCAACCTGTTTCAGTGTCTCACCATCCTCATAGTGAAGAGCTTCTTCCTAACAACTAATCTAAATCCACTGCCTTCCAGTTTAAGGCCATTGCACGTTGTCCTATCACTACATGCCCTTGTAAAAAGTTGCTCTCCATATTTCTTGTAGGCCCCCTTTTGGTAGAGCCTTCTGTTCTCCAGGCTGAGCAAGCCCAACTCTTTCAGCCTGTGCTGAGAGAGGTGCTCCAGCCTTCTGATCATCTTCATGGCCCTCCTCTGCACTAGTGTGGGCAGGTCCATGCCCCTGTTGTGTTGGGCCCTCTAGAGCTGAACGCAGTACTGCAGGTGGGGTTTCACAAGAGTGGAGTATAGATGCAGAATTACCTCCCTTGACCTGATGGTCATGCTCCTTTTGATGCAGGCCAGCATATGATTGGCCTTCTGGGCTGCAAGTGCATACTGCTTGATCATTTCAAGCTTCTTGTCTATCAATACCCCCAAGTCTTTCATTGACCTCAGAAATTTTGGTCATGACTTTTTGCGTAACTAGAAATGGAGGAAAAATGAAATGAAATAATGAAATGAAATTAAATGAAATGAAACAAAATGAAAGTAAATGAAAACTGAGGAAGACACCTGCTTTTTCCTCTGTCTTTATGACCATTTCTATTTTTTTTTAATTTTTTTTTGTTTGGGGGGGGTTGTTTCAAATGAGATAGGGAGATTAACGTGGCTCTAGGCCCTATCTGATCTGGATTATAAACCTCAGAATATTTCTTGCTCTTCCTCCCTGTTTATTAGATGCAGCACAAAGAACTCAGTGCATCAAATACCCTGACAACCAAGATTTGGCACTGTGGAGCCTATAGGGATGCTATGAGTTGCCAGTGCCAAAGCACAGGAGAGCAAGAGCTAAAATCATTTTACTACCCTCATGACCAAATTTCCAATGAATCCGTGCTTATACTGGCCTGAAAAAAGGCCAGATTTGTTGTATGTTAGTTTTTTTCAGTCCTTACCAGTATTGCCAAGACCAATAGCGTAATGAAAAATAAAATGTTTTGGCATAAAAATATCTGTTAGCACATTTCTGTCAAACTTCCAGTTTATGTAAAGCATATTTTTAATCTTTGTAGAAATAATCAAAATCTGTCTTAGGGAAAAAAGAAAAAAAAAAGAAACAGAAATATGGTAAAACCCAAAAATGCTCAGAAAAAATGGGAAAAAGTATTGCATAGAGCTTCATGGGGTTAAAATTGTGATTGACTAGGACTCAAACACATTACTTTAAAAATCGTAATATGGTGACAGGCTTCTTTCAATGCAAACATGAGAGTTCTGGTATCCTTAGAATACACAGTACTTGATTTTTTCATCTTCTTAATTTCTTAATCTGATAGGTATGGTACTCTGATAGCTATTGTTATTATTCACAATTGTATTGCTGTATTGAAGTGCAATGTATATTGCTTTTCTTTTGCATTTGGGAAGCATAACATCTTTATTTTTTGCTGATGTCAAATGTTATGATACTTATTTATATCATGTAATTTTGTTGCTTTCATGTTCTATTAAAATTAATCTTTTTTTAGTAATCAATAAGATGGGTTTCACTACAAAAGAATCTATCACTTTAATCCTTACAATGCTAAGCTTACAGGAAAGTTGTGTTTAGCTACTGTTACAGTATTTTAAAAGCTGACTTGCTTATCAGTAGAACCATGCCTTAATTTTACGGGTCACGAGATTTTCCACAAAGCCAGTGAATCTATATTGGTATCTGCTGACAAATGGAGTAAATAAGTAGAGAAAAACTAATTTTAAAAGGAGTTTCATTGACTTATATGGCAAAAAGAACATTCCCTGGTCGGTTGCAAAGCACTGTTTCTTGCTTATTTCAGTAGTTATTGATACCTTGCTAAGGGTATCTATTGGGATACCTGTTGATATATCCAAAGAAAGAAGATAAAGAAGCAAACTAGCAGTTTGCAAATTATACTGTAACAATTTTTTTTAACTACCTATTACAGCATATGAGGTTTCTCTGAAAATTGTTTCTTAAAGATTATCAGTATAATTCTAAATTACAGTAATAACTCAGTAATTTCTCTATAAATTAGTCAGAACTGGAACCTGTAATCACAGACTCCCTATAAATTCTTTTGAGATTTGGCTAAATATGATCAATATCAGTATAAGCACTTTTTTTTTTTTTAGAGTTTGAAATCAATTTAAGATTTCACAACTGCATAAACACATATTGCTCATTCTACAAAAACCTGTGTCTGAATATAACAACCAAGGATATATCCACTTGATCAGGAAGGAAGTATACAATCTAAGCATGCCTTACTTAGTCCAAATTGTACCTCTATAGTCTGTGAATTTGAAGTTATTAAATGGATTGTCTGGTACTTTCAAATAAAAAATTCTATTAATAATACACTAAAATCCTGCTGAGCTTTCTACATGCACAGCCCCTCAAAGTTTAATGTGCGTTGTCAAAGTCAATTGAAAATATGCTTTTCCTGACCAACCAAATCATTCCTTGCTGCCTATAGAGTTACATCTTGGAAGGGCCTATTGTGTATTTACTCCTGCAAAACAGCGGAAACCTTAATCACATTCCTTCAGTTTGTGGAACTTGTTTAATAACCAAGTCACTTGTGCTTGGCTGCAAATTGGATAGTTGAAAAAATTCTCCATAGAATCAATAAAAAGCTTCATTATTGTTGCTACAAATCAAAAGCATTTTCACAAAATCAGGATTTTATTTTGTGTGTGTGTGTGTATGTGTGTGTGGTATTTGTCAGGCTTAGTTCAGAACAGGGCTCCTAATTCACTACAGGATCACTGCATGGGATCTTCTAAGTCAGGGTGTTCAGAAGCACACACAGTAATCAGTTTAAATCAGTTCAGCAATTTGACGGAAACAAAATTCCTAAGAGTGAAATTTGTGTATGGGAAATAATGTTAACTAACCTCATATAGTTAACTGCACATAGAATGTGCATCAGAGACTGGAATTGTCCAGGTTGGACTTGGCAAGGTGTTGTCCCTCCCATTTAACCCTTCCTGTCAGGTTAAGGAAGAAACCTGCTGTCATAATGTCAAGTGCAGTTTATGCTCTATATAAATAAAGTTAATTCATACATTTTGCCAAAATGAATGTAACTTTATGTGGATGTTACTGAGAATAGGATTTGGCAAAACTTCTCACATTGTCATAATTTTGTCCAGTTAATTCTAATAACAAACTATTTTTCTGAAAGGATTTAAAGTGATTTCAAATCTCATACAAAATTGTAATATCCGTAAGGTGATATATGAATTATTAAATGGAAGTATTTTCTTGATAGTTTACCAGGAAACAGCTGAGGATGCAGTTGGTCTAGTAGCTGTGAAATCTGTGATACACTCATTAGAGATGATTTGCAAGCTGTAGCGCAGCTAAGACTTTAAGGATATGCAGAATGAAAGCCTTGCCCTACAAAGATTATGGTCCTAATTTGTGTAGGATTAATTTACAGGAGATTCAACATTTTTTCAGAATTCTGCTGGTGTACAGGCTAGCAATTTCAATTTTATAAATATAGAATTAAAATATAGGTAGAAGTGGTCATTCTGCAATCTGACAATTATTAGTTATGTTATGCATATTCATGGCAGTGTTTTCCTTCCACAAAGCTAAAATAAAAAAATAAATCAAACAAATGTTTATTGCAGACACAAGTGCAAAGTAAGGGGTATCCATTTAGCTTTGTGTAATGTTAAGAAAATATGAAGAAACTCATATGGTTGTTGAAGCTTTTGCAAGTACTTTATACAGTTCAATACTTACACTGAATCTAAGTCTAGCTTCTACTAAACAAGGTACTAACATTTTTTTTTTTACCTGCTTATCACCCTTTTTGATTGTAAAATCCATACGTTTTCTTGACCTGAATAAAATAGACAAATAACTCTTTCAGTCATCCCATTCAGAAATTATTCATTTGCTGGATAACATACCTGGCCTCCCAAAAGTCTTTGCTTTATTCCTCAGATATTGCTCAGATAAAATATTTACAGTATCTTTTCTTAGTAATTTGAAAGGTATAAAGTTGTTCAGTATTCAAATGAAATTCAAGATTTCCAGAATGTTAACCCTGCATTACTGTTGGAAAATAATAAATAATATTTAGGCATCTTCATTTTACATATTTTTTAGATGCTTCTGTGGAGTTCTAGTGATATCCCTAGCTTTTGTGTGAACATGGTTAGAAGGCAACAGAAGCTTTTTTTAAGTTTAATTCTAGGTCTTTAAGCTATGGTGTTTTGATTATTACAGTCTTTCTAAGAAATGAATGCAATAGCCTTTCGACATCTCCATTAAAATGAAGATCACCACCAAGGTAATAAAATCAAGTCAAAAGATTTTGGCTGTTGGCTTTTTGGCTTAGTTTTTAAAATAAATGAGTCAGTTAAAGATTCAGGGTTGTTGTTATTTGTTTATTAATAAATCTATGTTCCTTGCCTCATTGAGAATAATTTGAATTTTCACAATATTTTAGAGCAGTAATTGCTCTGATGTGTTATGGCATCGCTAGGATTTAAATTATGTAATATTTTCTTCCTGAGTCTTGACTCGCCTTAATTCTATCACTTCCAGTGTTAAATAGTTGAAGTGAGAGAACAAGTCCCATGACGTCTTTGTTGATGCAGTCACTAAGCCTGTATTTTTTCAGTTGCACATGCTGCATTTTGGTATAAAGCTATGATCTTATGCTTTTTGGCATCTGATAATGTCTCAGGAAATTCAGGAGTGTATTGTGATAGAAGCAATAAAATATTTGTTAGTCTTACAATATATTACCAATGCAAGCAGATTTTCATGCACAAAAACTCCACAACTGTAAAAAAGCAGTACAGTGGTAGAAAAACTTTGCTGTATAAAATTCTTATTCAGGGTTTTACAATGCTCTCTAGAAATGTTCTTTTGACTTGATTCTACCTATAACTTAGGCTCCTGGAAGCTACATTTTTTGGTTTTGAGTAATATCACAGAGCTGTTTCATCGTTGTCATCTTGTTGCATAGGATGCTCAGCTGAAATAAATTTAGATGAGTTATACATAGATAACTTAAAGATAATATATACTGAATTAAACATCAGCTTTTCCTGATGCTAGATGGTATTCCTTTCACTTAACTAATAAAATAGATTGTATTCACTTGCTAGTGTTGCAGATGTTTTGTCTAACATGAAAATATCAAAATTATTCTTATATGCAGATAAGTATGAAAATTCCATGTTAGCAGTAGTATCTGCTAAAGATTAATGACTACTTAGATTTCAAATTTGAGCAGAAAGAGCATGAGCCATATAACTAGAAAGTGCATCAAGCCTAGACTAATCTTCTTGCTGTTTGCTTACAGAGTCCCAGACCTCTGATCAGCACCCTACAGCTTGGATGTGGTTGCTGTCAGGATTCTGTGACAGCAAGAATATGCAATTTTAAGAAAGAAATTGTTATCATCTACTTTACAATGCTGATTTATTTGGTGTGATAAACTGAGCTAAATGCTGTGATCTCTTTTTTTTTCATTTGGCTTATAGCCATTAACACTACAGATGTTCAGGTGCAAAGGATGAAATTAAATGGTTTAGACTTTCTCAGAATTTGAAGATTTTCTGGTTCTATGAAAGCAGGAAAAGGATGTGAAGATGTATCAGTATGAGTGTTTTCGCTGTGGTAAACAAACACATTATTGAAATAACAGCACTTTGATGTGAAACACAGTCCCACAGCAATAATACTCTGACAACATACTAATGACTAATTTAGTGATCACACAGATTTCATAAAACTTGCAAAGCATTTTGGTTAATAAGTGCCCTCCTTCAGGAGGAAAGAAAATCCATGAAAAAGAACAAACAAACAATTTTTAAAGCACGAGCAAAGGAGGGCAAGAAGATAAGAGAGAAAATAGTTATTTCCCCACAAAGCTTTCCCTTTAATTCCCTTGTAAATACAAATACAAAAGCCTAGCTTGTATTGCATGTACTAAACACTACACTGCCTGATGTTAAATGAAGGAGTGAAGGTCAGGAAACTGATGAGCATATAAGGACTCAGATTAGGGACAGCATAGTAAAGAGAAAAATCAAAACAGGCTCTGATATGGTGTAGAATGCTTTGGAAAGCCAAACCCTTTTCAGAGTACAAACTGATGCACTAAATTTTAAACAAGAAGATTTACTAGCTTTGATCCAGCAAAGCGCAATAACTTTCAGTGGATATGGTTCCACAGAAAAAATGTTTTGCTGAATTGGGATGCCAGTAGGGAACAAATGAAGCAGGACAGAGTATGTCTTGTCTAGAAATTCAGTGACTTAATTAGAATGGGAGAACTGATTCAGCTGCTGAGAAAAAATACAAAAACAAATGCTCTTTTCATCTGGCCATTTAAAGATGGAGCAATGGTGAAACATTGCCCTAGTTGCTTCCTGTACTTTCAGGCCTTTTATGAGGGCAATTAAATAACTGTCATTCTCTTGTTTCTGGGGAGGGCTCAGGGATTGCTGATTTGAAGAAAAAAAATCTTCTGCTTCTTTCAGCATTCAGAAAAATGCTATTTTGAATGGAGATGGGTGTCTTCTGCTACTAGTTCATCATATCTTTGCATAGCTGCTAAACAAATGCTTCACTGCTTTAAAGGTGGTCAAGATCCAGACATCCTTAAGTGCAGGGAGTTTCTTCATTCTCACCTGTTACTTTATAAATAACATTTGAGTTTTATGCATTCTATTCAGACTATATTATAACAGTATGAAAATAACATCCTAGAAAATGTTTATCAGTTCATGAATTAACTGAAGTCTATCAGGGCATCATAGAAACATAGAATCATAGAATAGTTAAGGTTGGAAAGGACCTTAAGATCATTTAGTTCCAACCCCCCCTACCACGGGAAAGGAAACCTCACCCTAACCCATGTCACTAAGGATCCTTGAAAACCGCCAGAGATGGAGCACTTACAACTTCCCTGGACAACCCATTCCAGTGCCTCATCACCCTGACAGTAAAAAAACTTCTTCCTTATATCCAATCTAAACTTCCCCTGTTTAAGTTTTAACCTTTTACCTACCACTACAGTCCCTAATGAAGAGTCCCTCCTCAGCATCCCTATAGGCCCCCTTCAGATATTGGAAGGCTGCTATGAGGACTCCACGCAGCCTTCTCTTCCCCAGGATAAACAGCCCCAACTTTTTTGTCTATCTTCTTACAGGAAGTGCTCCAGTCCCCTGATCATCCTCGTGGCCCTCCTCGGGATTTGTTCCGACACTTCCATGTCCTTTTTATGTTGAGGACACCAGAACTGCACACAATACTTCAAGTGTGGTCTCATGAGAGCAGAGTAGAGGGTCCTGCTGGTCACAATCCTTTTGATGCAGCCCAGGATACGGTTGGCTTTCTGGGCTGTGAGCGCACACTAAAGTCAGCTCATGTTAATTTTATCATCAACCAACACCCCGAAGTCCTCCTCTGCAGGGATGCTCTGAATCTCTTCTTTGCCCAACCTGTAGCTGTGCCTGCGATTGTTCTGACCCAGGTGTAGGACCTTGCACTTGGCATGGTTAAATTTCATGAGGTTAGCATCAGCCCACCTCACAAGCATGTCAAGGTCCCTCTGGATGGCATTCCTTCCCTCCAGCATATCCACCAACCCACACAGCTTGGTGTCATCGGCAAACTTGCTGAGGGCACACTCAATCCCACTGTCCATGTCAGCGACAAAGATGTTGAACGATACCAGTCCCAGCACTGATCCCTGAGGGACACCACTCGTCACCAGCCTCCAGCCAGACACTGAGCCATTGACCGCAACTCTTTGTGTGTGGCCATCCAACCAGTTCTTTATCCACCGAGTGGTCCATCCATCAAGTTGCTGTCTCTCCAATTTAGAGACAAGGATGCCATGTGGGACAGTGTTGAACGCTTGGCACAAGTCCAGGTAGATGATGCCAACTGCTCTACCCCTGTCCATCAGTTCTGTAGCCCCATTGTAGAAGGCCACCAAATTGGTCAGGCAGTATTTTCCCTTAGTGAAGCTGTCACCAAAGGCCTTGTTGTTTTCATGTGCCTTAGCATGCCTTCCAGGAGAATCTGCTCCAAGATTTTGCTAGGCACAGATGTGAGTCTGACTGGTCTGTAATTCCCTGGGTCATCCATTTTCCCCTTCTTGAAAATGGGTGTTATATTTCCCCTTTTCCAGTTGTCAGGAACTTCACCTGATTGCAATGATCTCTCAAATATGATGGACAGTGTCTTAGCAACTTCATACACGAGCTCCTTCAGGACTTGTGGATGGGTTTCATCAGGTCCCATGGACTTGTGCATGTTCAGATTCTTCAGATGGTCTCAAACCAGATCCTCTCCTACAGTGGACCCAAGGTCTTCATTCTCACAGTCCCTGTGTCTGCCTTCCAAGACTTGGGTGGTGCGGTCAGAATGTTTGACAGTAAAGACCAAGGCAAAGAATTCATTAAGAACCTCAGCCTTCTCCAAATCCTGCATAGCCAGTTCTCCCAATAGCTTCTGGAGATGGTCCATATTGCCCTTAGTCTGTCTTTTATTCACAATGTACCTATAGAATCCCTTCCTGTTATCTTTCACATCCCTAGCCAAGTTTAATTCTAACTGGGCTTTAGCTTTCCTCACCTGATCCCTAGCTTTCCAGATAGCATCCCTGTATTCTTCCCAGGCCACCTGTCCTTGCTTCCACCTTTTATAAGCCTCTTTTTTCCTTTGAATTTTCCTCGGCAACCCCTTATCCATCCAAGGAGGTCTTCTAGCCCTCCTGCTACACTTCCTTCTAGCTGGGATGCAACACTCCTGAGATTATAGCAAGTGATCTGTGAATACAAACCAACAGTCTTGCCCACCCCTGCCCTCAAGGGCTATACCCCATGGAACCTTACTAAGCAGGTTCCTGAATAGGCCGGTGTCTGCCCTCCTGAAGTCCAGGGCAATGTGCTTGCTGCATGCTCTTCTCACTGTCCTGAGGATCTCAAATTCAACCATCTCATGATCACTGCATCCAAGGCTTCCCTGGAGCGTCACATTTCCAACCAGCTCTTCCCTGTTGGTGAACGCGAGGTCAAGCAGGGCACCTCTCCTTGTTGTCTCCTCTATTACTTGCAGAAGGAAGTTGTCTTTCACACAATTGAGGAACCTCCTGGATTTCTTGTGCTGGGCCATACTGTCCCTCCAACAGATATCAGGGTGGTTGAAGTCCCCATGAGAACAAGGGCCTGCGAGCATGAGGCTATTCCTGTCTGTCTATAGAATGCTTCATCCAGAGTCCTCTCGATCAGGTGGTCTGTAACAGTTCCCCACAGTTATGTCTCCCATAGCTGTTCTCCCTTTAACCCTGACCCACAAACTCTCTGTTGACTGCTCACCTGTCCCCAGACAGAGTCCCATACTCTCCAGCCTATCCCTAACATAAATAGCAATTCCCCCATCCCATCAGCTGGGCCTGTCTCTTCTAAAGGGTGTGTAACCTTCGATTCCAACACTCCAGTCATAGAAGCCATCCCACCATGTTTCTGTCAAAGTTGCCCTAAAAGATAAGATAAGGTGTTCTCCCAGTTAAAAGCTGAATCATGGAATGTCTTTTTTCCTATTAATATTCCCTTCATTTTGTATTTTGTATCCTGGGTTGCTCAACCAACAGGTCATTAAAAAATAAAATAAGTATACTATGTTTTTAAACTGGAATAAAAATCTGCATATTCAGAAGATATTTTCCATAATATTCTTGACTTCATAAGCAACCTAAATACTTACTGAAAACTGTCACATTCTATTAAGAATGTTAACTACAGATATTGCAAGAGTTTCTGAATGGTTATGGCTACTTTTATTAAGAGGTTGTGTCAAACATGAGTAACTCATGATCTGTTTAATATGAACATGCATTTTTAATAATAAATTCCTTTTTATGTCATTTATGACCTCTTTATAAAAGAGTAAATACACTGAATACAGTGTCATATAGTGCATGATTACATTAAAAGGTTAGCTGTTAATGCAATTTTGCATTATAGAGAAACACTGAGATACTGTGTATCGTACATGAAGAAGAATAAAGTAAAATGCAGTGAAGTTAGGATAAGACAACATATTCAGATTCTTTTTTAATATTGAAGGAGGGAAGATCCTCAACTGCAACAAAAAGAAAATGTTGATTAGCATTAAGTGATAATCAACCAAGACATATACTGAAAGACATACCTGAATAAGTTTTCAGGCAAAATAAGAATAAATATAAAAGGAAAACAGAATTCTCTCTCTGGTTTCCAAGTAGCTATATTAAACACCATTAACTAACAATCAGTGCAAATTCCACATCTTCTTGTGATGCTGTATGTCCAGATGGGGCAAAATCTCTTTTTGGTGCTGCAACGAACTTCTTCAGGAGAGATGTCTAAGTAAATTTATCATATACAGAGCAGGGTTTATACAGCTTTTATATAAAGTTTTAGCAGCAAAAAAGTAATAGACATTCACTGGACCTGAAATTAATTAGCACAAAGAATATATTTTGCATTCTCTCTTTGGGGTTGAGACGTCAGCTTTCCCAGTCTTTATTACTTGTGGTCTCACTCATTATATGAACTACTCATCTGTTGCTTTCTTAACTTCTCCTGTCTTTCCCTTTCTATTAATGCTTTCATGGGAACCATTTTCTCTAAATTCCCTTCCATTTTTTTTATTTCTTCCTTCTTCTCTTTTCACTGTTCTGCCCTTTTTCTTTCCAACTACAAAATCACAAGGAAACATGCAATTATTCTCCTCATTGACTTTATCTTTTGTTCTCTTTCACTTTATTAATATGAGTCTTGCAGAGAGACTGGAGATGCAATCACTAGCTATATTTGGAATCAGTTTAACAGAGAGTAGACATGTTTAAATTCATACTTCATTTCAATCAATTAGGCCCAGATTCATAGAAATTATTCTGGCTTGAGCCAGGTTACAATTAAATTAAGGACAGTGTTGTGGTCTGAATGGGAATTCAGCTGGTTTGAAGCTACACCTTATGTTTTGCCTGGAGAGAAGTTAAATGCAGACAAGACTTTAGGCTTGTGCCTCAGCCATGGGCCAGGGATGTAACTTGATCCATCATAAATTTGAGAAGTGGAAAAGCAGTAGTGACCAAGAAGAGGAACTAGGAATGAAATTTCAAAATTACATTATTAGAACACATGTCAGTAAGGCACCTGTGGTAGAATTTATTAATGAGAAGAAATGTAGAGGAGCGGAAGTCACAATGAACAGCTGGATTTGCAAGTAATTTGTAAAGGTTTTCCTTTAAAGAAGTATATGGCCTCATGTGTCTTTGAGCAACTGTGAAAAGTAACTTAACTTTTGAGAAGCAGTATTAGTGAGGAATTATGTGTTTATTTTATTCTGTATTTGAATGAGATAGAACTACTTTTGACTGTGTAACTTCACTGCCTTACAAAAAATCACAAAAAAGACTTTAAATTGTCAGGCTTGCCAGCATTATAAATACCAATGAAATAATTGCTCCATTTCTAGTAGACACTTCACATTATAATTAAGCAGTAGTGACTTGTATTAAAAATGAATCATATTATGGCTACTGCAATCTCATCTCCTACAGTTAGTGAGACAGATGGTACATTTTTTTAAGTTATAAATATAAATGAGAATATTAATACCATTAGCATGTAATGTTAGTAATAGAAAGTATATTTATGAAACTTTTTTCTAGAATATGCTTTTTCTAAGTCTATATTTTGGATACATGAAATAACATATTTTGGTGGTTACCTTTTAGTCTAAAAGACCTTCTTTCTAAGAAAAAAAAGGTTCCCTGGGATGCACCCTCTAATTCAAACTTCAATTCAAAATTCAATTTTTTTCAAAATATTACTTTACAGAGTTTTTCATACTTCTCATGGAGGCTTAAAAGGAAGAAATGAATGTGAGGGAAAAATTAGACATCCATACAGTTTATTATGGCATTTGAAAGAAACAAGCAACTTTGGAAGCTTGTAACACAAAAAACCTTTGTGTGTTCAGCCAAACTATTACTTTTCCAAAGACATAGATAGCTATCAAACTGAACTGTTATACATTTGAAACTGAAGGTAATTTTAAACTTTGGTTAAAAAAATGGTTGTTACCTTTTTTTCCTATAGGAAGGATTCAAAATTCCAGATTTGTCAGAATTACCAGTACCTTACGTCATATATATTTTGTGTACCTAAAGCAGTCAAGTGGTCTTCAGGGGAAAAAAACAACAACAACAACAACAACAACAAAAATCATAGAATTTTATTCTGGTAGCAGATCAAAAAGCTTAGCCACCTTCTATCTTATATTAAACTTAGGTCTTGTACCTTACAAATGAGATGTACATTTCTGTTTATTGCAGAGAGTTTTGACAACTCAGAGTACAGCCTAGATACTTTAAATTGATAAGAGCTGGTTTCTACGTATTTATGCACTGCACTGCTATGCTAAATGTAGGTGTTTGAAGCAGATCTGAAACTATATACTGGATCTGGCTGGGATGGAGTTAATTTTCTTTGTAGCAGCCCATATTTTGCTGTGGTTTAGATTGGTGATCTAAAGAGTGTTGATAACACTCCAGCATTTTGGCTGTTGCTGAACAGATCTTGTATCAAGGTCTTTCCTGTTTCTCCTTCTGTCTCCCTAGCAAGCTGGGTAGGGGTAGGCAAGAGGCTGTGAGAGACATAGTTGGGACAGCTGACCCAAACCAACTAAAGAGATGTTCCATACTATACAACATCATGCTTAAAATTAAGTGGGAGTTTTTCCAAAGTAGCCATTGCTTGGTAAATACTTGGGCATCTGTCTTCTGGTAGCGATTTTTGTATTACTTGTGGTTTTTTTTTGTTTGTTTGGTTTTTGGTTTTTTTTTTGTTTTGTTTGTTTTGTTTTTTGTTTTTTCCTTCATCTATTGGGCTGTCTTTATTTTAACTAACAGGTTTTGCCTTTCTGATTCTCTCCCTATCTAGCTGTGGGAGGGAATGAGTAAGTGGCCATACAGTGCTTAGCTATCTATCAGGACAAACATACTATAGACTGGAAGTCATGTTTCTAGTGCTAATATCGGAGGCAGTAGGAAACTGTGTTGTGAGCCTTTCAAACCAGAGCCAGTCTTGCTGTAGAGTACTGTGCAATGCTTCAAGTGAAATGGATTGGGAGCCACTCCATCATCTCCATCACAATCAACTAAAAATAGGAGATTTGCTGTTTGATTATTCTGTGCACATTAAGTGAAACCTTAAGACATGACTGAAAATAAAGCAAAAATATTAAATAACTTGGTAGATCGAGTAGTTTATCCTTCATCTTTTTTGGAAAATGGGCAGATGAGCAGTGCAACAGAAGCTGCACTTGTGCTTCAGCTTGAATCTCAAGTTGATTTAATTAACCTCCTTAGAAAGCACTCCCACAGCTAAGCCAAAGGTTTTTGTATGCTAGTTGCAGCTGGAGTAGAGGCAACTCTCAAGAACAAGTCCAAGTTAACTCAACAAAGATCACATACGCTGTATGTTAAACCTTTTATTCTCGCATTCAATAAACACTAGCTGATACAAGAATTTAAGCCATTAATGAAGGTAAAATTCTGCTTGTATTGACTAATTATCCAGAAAAGAAAATAATTAGTTTAGGACCCTCAGCCTGGAGTCAAAGGTGTAAAGCCAACTTCATGTTCTAAAAATCTAATTACACACTTAAAGATAGGATTTATATTCGATTCTATATTCTGGTTAATTAGATAATTAATGTGTACCAGCATCATTGCATACTGTGGAAATATATGCATAAAACAATGCAGAACATTTTGAATTTAAAAAAAACCCTAGTTCATATGCATAATTTATACAAATAATATATGCAATAATGTATTTGGAGCAAAGATGGACATTTGTGACTTTGAAAGTTGGATAATGGGGTAACCTTCATAAGGTTGCATTTCTGGCTTATCACATCTTAGTGGCATCAAACTTCGTTAAAAAGTACAATATTGTTTTTATATCAACAACTTTCTGGCCAAGAGGGTGATATTGATTGTAACCCAACTAAGGAGATCAAAAAGATCGCAAAGGAGCATAAAAGCACAATCTACCAAGACACATAAAAACTACTATTAAAATTCCAGGACCAAGAAATTAGCCAGAGATGTTTTAATCTCAGTAGATGAACAAGGTTGTAAATGATAAACTAAGTTCTTATAGGAATTAAAGAACTGGAAGCCAAAGTCCCTTCCCTTCCCTTCCCTTCCCTTCTCTTCCCTTCCCTTCCCTTCCCTTCCCATCACTTCCTTTTCCTTTCCTTTTCTTCCTTTTCCCTTTCCCTTTCCCTTTCCTTCCCTTTCCTTTTGTCCTGGGCTTAGCAGTAGCAGTCAATTTTTCTCCTTCTTAGTAGCTGGTGCAGCACTGCACTTTGACTTGCAGCCTGGGAACAAAGCTGATAATTACTAATGTTTAGTCTGAGCAAGGACTTTGTGAGTCTCATGCTCTGCCAGGGAGGAGGGGAGGCCAGGAGGAAGCAGGAACAGGACACCTGACCCAAACTGACCAAAGAGGTATTCCATCGCACAGCACATCATGCCCAGGATGTAATTGGGAGTTACTCGGAAGGGCTAGTGCTCTGGGGGGACTGGAGGACATATCNCCAAAGAGGTATTCCATCCCACAGCACATCATGCCCAGGATGTAATTGGGAGTTACTCGGAAGGGCTAGTGCTCTGGGGGGACTGGAGGACATATCAGTCGGTGCTCGGTTGGGTGGGGTGTGGGGAGTTATGGGTTGGCGGGTGGTGAGGTGTTGTATTCCCTTCCCTTGATATTTCCTTTATCATTATTATTATTATTGGTGGTAGCTGTAGTGATTTGTGTTATACCTTAGTTACTAAACTGTTCTTATCTCAACCTGTGGGAGTTGTATTCTTTTGATTCTCCTCCCCATCCCTCTGGGAGCAGGGGGAGGGCAAGAAAAAGGGTGTTAAGTGAGTGAATGAGTTGCGTGGCTGGATTTAAACCACAACACCTTTCCTTTCCCCTTTCCTTTCCCCTTTCCTTTCCCCTTTCCTGTTCGCTTTCCCCTTTCCTTGCCCCTTCCCTTCCCTTCCCTTCCCTTCCCTTCCGTTCCCTTCCATTCCCTTCCCTTTCCTTTCCTTTTCCTTCCTTTCCCTCTCCTCTCCTCTCCTCTCCTCTCCTCTCCTCTCCTCTCCTCTCCTCTCCTCTCCCTTCTTCTCCCCTTCCCCTTCCCATTCCCTTGGACACATGATGTAGAACAGACTCGTAAGTAATCTGAAAATTGGTCTGAATAATGAGGTGACAAAGTTTATTTGTAATTCATTACAATAAGAAGAAAATCCTACTGTGAAATATTACAGAAGTAACTGTATAATCATGTGGTGTATAAAACCTAGAGTAAGTTAAATGCAAAATTTAATAACACTTAGGAAACTTCACATAAAATTGATGGGTTCTGAACTGACCTTTGTCCTCAGGAGTGAAATCTTGGTGTTATGACATATTCTTCCACAAAAACACCAGCTTGGTGCTCAGCAGTGGGCAAAGTACAAACTTTGTATTAAATAGTAATGATGACAGGCGTAGGAAAAAAAAAAAAAAAAAA
>NDXB01009120.1:24665-39728 GCA_002631895.1 Agapornis roseicollis
GGAAAAAAAAAAAAAAAACACAACAAACCACAAACAAACAGAAACAGAGCCCATTGTTATGTCACTGCAGAAATACATAGTCCTGACATGTCTTGAATACTGTGTGTGGTTCAGATGTCTCTATTTGCAGAGGTGAAAAAAAATTCTAACATAAAAAGCCTCAAACTAAGGAAAGAGAGGCAACCAAAGGAGTGTGGCTTGGAGCATCTCCTGTACCAGCAGTGATCCTTTTTTGATTTTGTGAATAACATCACTTGGGCAGGCATTTTATAAATATCTATGATACAATGATTCTATGATCTAAAGAATCACAAGTGTCACAAGTATCAGGAGAGAGTGAACATGGGTTAATCAACTGTCATATGTCATATTGTCACATGACAATATGGAAAAGTCTAATGAAACTGCTAGGAGGCAGGCTAGAAACAGAAGGGTACTGTTCTCCCATGCACTTGAAGCTGTGCAACTCTTTGCCATGGCATATTGTTGGTTATGACAATTTACACAGGCTGAAAAAGAGACTGGATTGTTTCATGGAAAAGTCCATCAAAGGTTACAGATGTTGCATCTAGCTCTGGAGTGCCCTAACATGCAACTTGTGGAAGTTTAGAAGAACATTCAGAAACTGCTTTCCCTCATCACCTGCTGTAGCCTTACTGGAAGCAGATGAACTTGTTGATCCAGTACAGTTGTTCTTAGGGATTTTGTGGTTTTTATTCCTTCTTCAACCACAGGGTGTTTAGATTCCAGTAAGTCAGAATTGAGACAAAAGTTCATATTCTTTTCTTAAAAAAGTTTCATTTTATATGTGTTTATAAAGATAATACTTTTAAATACTCCCTTCAGAATACCCACAAACTACAGGAAATGTATTGTGGTTTATGTGTATGTCTCTGCATATGTTTTGCAAGAAGTATATGACCTTTTCAAGGCTCTGAAGTGACCAGAAGCTATGTTTCCATGGTTCCATGGTAATACACGGATATGGTGAAATTCCATACCTTATCTTTTGGCAGCAAAGTCTCAAAACATGCTTAAGTGGACCTTACATATCCCTGCAAAATACCGTGTAGATATTCCATGTATGACCCATGAGTAGTATATTTGTGTCTATACCACTGTTACCCTTGGCTAGCTAACTATCTTGCTTGTAAGAGTTAGTGTATTTGTGAGATAGTGAATTTATGAATCAAAGTACTAAGTTAGAAACTTAACAAATTAGACTGCTCTATTAAAAGGAGATTGCCTCCTCACAATACTACTCACAATACTCCCTGGCTGTGTTCAAGGCCAGGTTGGACGAAGCCTTGCTTGGCATGGTTTAGTGTGAGGTGTCCCTGCTTATTGCAGGGGGGTTGGAAGTAGATGATCTTAAGGTCCTTTCCAACCCTAACTATTCTATGATTCTATGAATGCTCGCATGTCTTATTCTACTTCATCCACTTTTCACTTTCACTTCATCTTCCACTTTTTGCTTGTCCTGATATGTAAAAATCTGAGGCAGAAATTAAGGTAGAAATAAGCATCACTGAAATTAGCAAAATGTTTTCTGAAACAATACTTCCAAAATAAGCAAGTAGTGGAAGGCTGAGAAGTTACTTTTTCCAGTTATCATATAACTGAAAGCCATTTAATTCAGTCAGTTAAAAACAATTAACTCATCTGTTGCTACTGTCTTGTGGAAAGATATTGGGTTAATAGAAGTTCACAAAACATACAGACAAAAATGAGATGAGGACAGATCTTACGAAGAGCTAAACAACTTCCAACAACAGAAGTAATTCAATTTTGTACTATAAAAGCAGAAGCAGTGGAGTTCATGTTAGTGGAGTTATATTCTATATACTACAAAGTGAATTGGAGTATATTTTCCAGAGAGAGCACCTGTGTAGGCAGAGGACAGGCTGACTGAGCTAAAAGGGCTATTCCACCTTTAAATTTTTCAATTTCATTATTAATCGTCATTGATCTGACTTCATACGCAGCGTTTCTTTCAAATAAGTATTATGAAATGCAACAATTGGATTGTTCAGTGGATCATCCCTACTTTCATTTTTCTTGCTTGAATATTGCACTTCTTTGGCCTTTTGGGGATGTTTTCTGTTCCCTTTTTTTTTGTGTGTGTCTGAGTGGCATTTTTAATTAGGACCAATGTGTTTAAGATAACACCTGGTCAGAAATTGTAGTTATAGAGCTGCTTTTCTGTCACTGTAGCAGGGTATAATAACCTTAAGGTACCTGAATCTATGCAAACATATGCTTCACATATGACCTATCTTTCTCATGTCACTTTACTTTACAGGTGTTTTCATTACATTATGTGACAAGGATGGCTGTGAGGCTTGGAATGACTAAATACTGTCAAAATTCTGGCAGCACAGGTCACTGCATTAAGATTCCTCACTCAAAGGAAATATGCATCAAATGCAGGAGCTAGATTCCTACGGACAACGATGAGACTATCAATGCGATCAAGCAAATGCCATTTTATTAGACAAAGTGTTAACCTTATATAGAGATTATTAGTACAACTACATTGATTTGGCAGTTGCTGGTTGGATACCTCAAACTTTAACAGTGCTATGATTGGATAACACTGTCCTGAGAACTCAGCCTTCATAATAGTCAGGCTATTGTGAGTTATTGCTTCTCAGTTTCTTTTCCTCTCATTTCAGTGTCCTTGTGTAGCTGGTGTTTATACACTCCCTCATCCATGGCCTTCAGTTTATCTTGACTAAGTGAGCATTTTCATGCAAGCTGCCTAACACCAGGGCTTCTGGATTTCTCAC
Source organism: Agapornis roseicollis (assembly GCA_002631895.1). NCBI lineage: Eukaryota > Metazoa > Chordata > Aves > Psittaciformes > Psittacidae > Agapornis > Agapornis roseicollis. The sequence goes on from NDXB01009120.1 coordinate 27,455, forward strand.
AAGATGTCCATTGTCACACATCAAACACAAGATACATGACAATAATGAGGTGACAACATAAGAAGAAGCCCTCTTTGTTCTTTGGAATTAGCATAAGAGGATTTACAATGACATTTCTCGTTCTTCAGCTGATATAAAATATCAGGTGATTTGTATCAATTGTCAGTTAACCTGCAGAGTGTTTGAAAGTGGTCACTCTCAAAATATTAATACCAAAAAAAATTACATATCTTTTATTTTTCCTTAATAATAGCATTCTAATGCAGTGTTTTGTGATTGAAAAATTAAAGTTAATATTTTTGTTTTCTTATTTTAGGCATAGTTTGAAGGTACATTCTTGCATTTAGTAAAAGTCTCTGTGTATCACTTCTCCAGTTATGTTAATATCTGCAAATATCGTACTAGTATTATTGAACTTATAGTCATGAGTTTGACCTGAGAATGATGTATGCCAAGGCCTAATCATAATCACAGCAATCATAGTGCATAAGCTTAAAATAAACACCTTTTGGTTAGCGGAAGACTTCTTGTAGAAACACAAAGAAGTGGAACAGAATTGAGAACAACAACTCCTAGGAATAGTGACTGTTAAGAGAAACAGGGTTTTTTTCATTTCAGCCGTTTTATAAATCATCTTCTAAAGAAGCAGGGCTTGCAGGTGTCAACAGGACTCCAAACTGTTGTAACTTCTGGTTTTGAACTGCCAAGACACAACAACATTCCTCACTACTAACAGACTTACCACTACATCAATCAGTTTCTTTCTAACATCTGAAGAAACCTGTTTACATACCTTCTTAGAAAGTTAAATGTTTCCTTTTAGTGTGCAAATCGGCTGTTGTTTTGTAAACACGTTTCCAAATGACCTGAAAATGTGTTCCAAACAAATCTTATGACAACTCAAGCATCTGAGAGAAATTACAGCCAAGATCAGACATAAAAAGTATATTTATACATGCATGGAAACATGCATGTGCATATAGAGATACGTCTGTATTTAGAGATATGCATATATACCTTTTTTAAAAAAAAAAAAAAAGTAGTTAACAAGAGAATCCTCTCAGGCTTTTATCACAGGAAATTTATATCCTGTAGATTGAGTGAGATAGTCTGCTAGTCTTTCTAAATGAAGCCATGTACTTATTACAGCAATATCCAGCATGCTCTTGGCACACTCTTCTGTCACAAAATTGTTTGTCTGCTAGGGAAGTGCAAGATAGGTCCACTTCCCTCCAGAAAGCAAAGCTCCTTCTCCATTGCAAGAAGAAATTTTGCAAGTTATACCTTTAATCCCCAGTGTCAATTTGGAAAAGTAGCATCAGACTTGTCTAATTCTACCCTAGTTTACACGACTATTTCTACTTCTGTGTCTGTGTACAGGCACAGGACTTATGGTATTCTTCTTTTTACTTAATAGCTTGCCTTATTTAATTTTTCAATTTGCTGAAAAAAACCTGTAAGAAAATTCAATGCTATCTCAAATTCTAATTGCTTCTAGATGATCAAAAGTTTCCTGAGGTGACTAGAGCCTGTTATATCTGTTATATAATGTTCACTCATTTCTGATTTTAGGTATTTGGTGAATTGTTTCCCTGAAGTGTTCAAAATGCATTCAAAACAGGATTTCAATAGCATTTTGATGCCATATTGTGTTCAAGCTGTCATGTGCCAAAGTGCCTATAGTGCTACTTAAATATTGCTGTATTTTCACCTTTTAAGAGTCAGTAAATTACATGGAAAGTTATCCCTCTGTTCGTGTCAAAAGTAAGCAGTGAGCACGAAGTGTCTGCAGTGAGCAGGAAGATTAGGTAGCAGTTAGAGCCAAGAAATGACTAAAAGAAAGAGAAACTTCTAAACAGATGAAGTGGAGGAGAGGATGCTATTGTAACTGAGAAGTGATAAAGAAAAAAACAGGTACTGAACAGCATCAAGAACTAGAAAGAAAATCTGAAAAACTCAATCCTGTTCTGGAAAATGTCACACTGGTGCGAGCCAGGGCTAACTTGTGAAATTAACATCTTGACCAGCAATAATAGCTCAGAAAGACATAACATCAAAGTCACTAGAAGCAGGTCTCTCTAAGTTTTTCTTTCCACTCAGCTAGTTCAAATTGGCAGAGGGAGAAGGATAAGGTGGTGTTAGTGATGGGAAAAGGATGACTTTATGTCAGGTACTTATAGCTAAATAGTATTGGCCTGTCTGTCCTTTGTGCTACTGGGCAGCACAGCCATCCTCTGAGGATTCTTTTATGACAGCTATTCCCTTAAGGCAAGATAATGTCTTTTTCCACTGCAGTAGCTAAAGAGGGAATTACAAGAACTCAAGGATAAGGCCTTTTGGTTTCAGTAATAGCAGACAATTTTGACATGTTCTCAGCTCAGGATTTCAAATACACTGAAATTCAGTCCTCATGAGAGGCAAGAATAATAGTTTTTACAGGTTGTAGAGGACACTTCTTAGTGCAGGTCTCCTTTCTCTTCCAGTGCTCAGCTTTGTTCTACAGGAGCTTCATAAGAAGAAATACAACTGTCGCAGTGTGTCAGTTTCCATATAACTCCATATTGCCCAGGGTGGTAGAGCAGTGGGTTTAATACATCTTTCGCATTTTGTCCTTTTTATTTTTTTTATATACTTTTATGTCCTTAGTGACAAGGAACATGGCAGAGAGACAGAGTAAGATTTTATTAAAAGCTATTACTTTCAAAGCATAAACAGAGTTGGAGAATGGAAAGGAAAAAAAGCAAATCAGCATTAAGCAACATTATGACTACTTACATCATCTGGACATCTCAGCTGTCTTTCTGAGTGCAACATTTGTCTCCTCTCTTCTCTGTGTCATGGTTTAAGCCTAGCTGGTAACTCAGAACCACATAGCCACTCACTCATTCTCCATCTTTCCACCCCCTGCCCCCAACTCTTAGTGGGATGGAGAGGAGAATCAAAGAAATGCAAGCCACATAGGTTGAGATAAGAACAATTCAATAAATAAAGTACAATACAAAAGTACTACTACTACCACTAATAATAATAATGATGAGGGAAATAACAAGGGGAGACAATATAAAACTAGAAAGCGAAAGGAAAAAAGAACAATAAACCCAAGTGATGCACAATACAACCTCTTACCACCCACCAATTGATACCCAGCCCAACCCGAGCAGCAATCTGGGCCTTCTGGATAACTCCTCCCAGTCTTGGGCAAAGGTTCAAGCAGAAGAAAGCTTTCTTAAGTAAATGTCAGCATACAAAGCTTCAGTATATATTAGCCTAAACTGCAGGTTACGTATAATCCAGGTTTTGACACTTCAAGAAGAAAAAGAATTGAGTATTTCAAGATATTTTACAAAATCCCTTGTGAAGTTAGCAATTATTTTCAAAAATTAGCTGTCAGTTCTTGCCTGCTCATTTGTAGAGGAAAGCTTCATTTGGTGCTGTAGCTAGCAACATAGGATACTGCCTATACTCCAAGGCATAGCGGCACAGTGCTCAGCAGCCCTTTGTCCCATAAAAGAGATTAATGTTCTGATGGGTTTAGAAACTGAGAGCTATTTACAGAATGTGCAAATGGAAAAACTTTGATTTTTCTTTCTAAATTATGAAACAGTTGATGTTTATCTTAAATCTATAGCACTTCCATCTCTAGCAAATTCCATGGATCTTGGGTTTTGCTATGGAGAGAAGATTCCAGCTTTCAAATTTGTTGATAAGAGTTTGAAGCTGTGATTGATGGGTAACTTTAAAAAAAAAATCTCTTACAAAAAATGTTTAAAAAGCAGGGGAGAGCTTTACACTGGTCTTTATGGTGAAATAGTGCAGATGTCTTCATAAGAGAAACTTTGTACCTATTAGCATATAGCAAGATGTTTATTAAAGATAGTTCAAAGAGATGAAGGCAAAATAAAATTAATAGTTTCCCTTTTAAAATAGGGAATCATTTTTCCTATGATGACTCTGGATGTCTATTATGCTATGAGTAAGTTCAGGAGCAAGAGCTTACAAATCTGTTTGAACCAAATATGCATGTCTGTCTGATACACCTGTAAAGTAAATACTTTAGATGTAGCAGGCACAATGACCAGAACTGAAGAATGTGAGAAAGCCATCTTAAAAATGATTTGACAGAGAAAATAATCTGCCCACACTGTTAAACTTTACATTCTGAACTCTGCTTTAACTTACACTCTCTTCACAGCCACTGAAAAAGCATAATGCTTAGGAAGTGGATGGAAGAGAGCTGTTTTGGTAGCTTGGCTTCTGAAGGTAGCACCCCTTGATGTTTCATCCCATGTGTGCTAATTTGCTGCTGGCAAGGAGACTTTTCCTGTTAGCTGAAATTCATGCCACACAAATAACCTGTGAAAGCATCTCAAGCCTCTTTTAATGTCTTCAATGTACCTTTATGGTGAACAGGCCTGCTGCTACTCCTGCGGCCCCAGACAGTGGATGGCAATGCAAAGATGGACATGGAGGTGTGGATTTAGGCCAAAGCCACTAGCATTGATGGGATTCCTGCTGTTGACTTACATGCATTTGAGAACAGGACTTTTACAGCTCCTTAGCTAACCCTTTCCACAACTTGTCCCTTATGCAAAACCCATCATACTAGGGCAGGGTAAAGGTCTCTCTCTTTCTGCGGTTTGTGACAGATGATTAGAAAAAGTACAGAATGCACTGAAAGCTTCTCTTCTGGCTCCAGTATGTGGTTGATGGTGGTTCTGAGACTTCCCACTCCCGAGGCTGGAGCCACAGCACCATGTTTAATACATGGGCATTTCTTCAATGAATTAGATTAATGCTTTTTGAACTTTTCATATTCATTTCCTGTAACATTGAAGTCCATTATTCAATTATACATATGTGGAAAAGTGTTCCACATAAGGCCTTTTGCCAATTTTACATCAGCTGTACAATAAACTATAGAACACAAATGTTGCCTATTCATTTTCTGCAAGACATATCTAATTTCCTCTATACTTTGTATATTGCTCATTCCTCACAGTTTATCCATACTGAAGACCAGGGAATGTTATTTTCATCAGAAACTCCCCATACATCTGATCTGTTCTGTTACTCTGCACCAGTTCCAGAACTTCTACATGACATCGGAAGGGAGATAGGAAAAGGTATAGCCAATACCCAAGATGTAGACCAAACAGAGACTGAAATGATGACAAAATCCTTTTTTTTTTTTTCTTTTTAATAATCCACAACATTTTACTTGATTTTTTGACTTTTCTGAACAGTGAGCCTGTATTTCTATAAACCTATTCATAATGACACTAAGCAGCTCTTTTCTGAATGTTCATACTTAGTCAGAGCTTATCAGTGTACGTGTAATTGTGTTTGTTTTCCCCTTTGAGTGAATTACTTTGCCTTTATCAATTTTGGTCTTACCTGCCACTTTTATCACTCAGTCATTCACAAATGTGTGATCCCTCTGAGGATTTTTGTAGTCAGTTCAAATTTTGTGCCCTCAGCAGGCTGTTGTTTCCTCCGTATTTCCCCTTTCCAAATTATTTATGAGTAGTTGAATAGTATGTACAGCACAGATGGCTGAAGAGTTCTGTGGGAAATCTCCGCTGTGAAAAAGTTACTTCTTTGGAACTTTGATTTTCAATTTCTTCCTGTTTCTTCCTGAAAACCTTGTGTTACAAAGCAATGAGACAACTACACCCCTCTTGCTATGGGAATTTAGTCTCTTTAAGAATCTTTATTAAGGTAACTTATAAAAGTTTACTGGAAATCCAAGCAGTCTATATCATACCAATAAATTTTATGAGTACAGAAATCAATGCTGCTGGTGTGTAGTCCTTTTTATTATCTTCTGCCATCTAGTCCCCTTCAAATAATGGGTTATGCATGACAATCAGTAATCTGATAGTTCTGTATCTGAGCTTTTCTAGAGTTTAAGGATTAATAGTATCTTGTTTCAACATTTTTTTTCTATGTCTGTTAATTTCAATATTTTCTTCTGAAATGTATTCTACTGACATTTCAGTGTAAGATATTTTATCAAAGTTCTGCCTTGTTGTCATGGTTTAAACCCAGCTTGCAACACAGTACCACACAGCTGCCCAGTCGCCAATGGGTTGAGATAACAGTTTAATAACTAAAATACAGCATAATACTAATACTAATGCTAATGCTAATATTAATACTAAAGAGGAATGACAAAAAGAGAGATATAAAACTAAAGTAGAAAAGGAAAGAAAAGACAATAAACAACAGTGATGTATAATACAATTGCTCACCACCTGCTGACTGATACCAAGCCTGACTCAAGCACTGGCTGGTCCCTTCCAGGTAACTTCTCCCAGTTTATATACTGGGCATGACGTGCTGTGGTATGGAATAGTGCTTTGGCTAGTTTGGGTCAGGTGTGCTGTCTTTGCGCCATCCTGGCTTATTGTGACCATCTTCACTGGCAGATCATCATGAGACTGAAAAGTCCTTGATCAGGGTAAGGACTACTTAGCAGAAAGTAGAACATTAGTGTGTTATCAGTATTGTTCTCAGACTAAAACCAAACACAGCATTGCACCAGCTACTAGGAAGAAAATTAACTCTCCCTGCTGGTACCAAGACACTCATAAAAATTTAAGACCTCCTTAAGCTCTTCTGTAGTGAGCCCTATTATGAAAAACTAAGGTAGCTTTTCTGTCTTAACCCTCTGTGGCTTGCTATGAATCATCTTTATAGACTCAAAGTACCACACTGCAAGCATAATAGGTTTAAAAATGAAACTTCTGAAATACAGATATATTGGGAATGCGTTAAGAATTAAGACTAGCACCTTTTGCTTGCTCTGTTCGCTTGTGGGTTGTATCTTCATGTTAGAAAATTTGTAAGGTTCTTATGGTGTCCTGGAAGTATAGTTAAGGTATAAGATCTCTTTTGCATTCTTATCACAGTTTCAAAGGTATACAAGCATCCATGTTCAGAAATACAGGGCAGCTTTAGAGTATGACTTCCAGAAGATTCCAATGTATCTTCACCATGATAAATACTTGTGGCACTAAATTCCTTCTGCCTCTCTTTGTTTCCTTCTGCCAACATATCTGTTGATGCTCTTTTTCTTGGAAAAAAGATTAGCTTATCAAAATATCATCTCATATCCAAATGGCCTGCATGCTAGCTTCCTGGAGAAACTCCAGGAACTCCTAATGTAATGCTTCACAAGTATGTGATCATTCTTACTGCCCTCATAGGACCAAATATTACCATTTCTTTTGAAAAAGAAATTACAAATCCGATCAAAATATTATTACTAATGTTATCCTTGACCCACATAGCAACCCTTAAGCCCTTATATAAGAGGCAAATCGCAGAATTTCTCTATTCGTAGAGGGAGTATCAAAGACAGGCTGGATCCGCTATACACTGTCTTTCTCATTTCACAGTTCTTTGGACATAAGCTTTGCTTTTTACTCAATTACAGCATTATTATCTGTTCCTAATGGTTCTGATCTCTCTGTGACTTTCACCTAACAGCAGCAACAGCAGTCTATTGGAACTCATTCTCTTATATTAATTTTGTCCATAGCAGATGCTTAAATAAAACTGCAGAATTTAATGTTTCCTATATCCACTTAATTAACATTACATAAAAATAAAATACAAGGTAGGAAAGAGCATGATGTGTGTGGTTACACAACAGATGTCTGACATGACCCATCAACTCAAGTTTTCTAATCCTGATTGCTATTATGGAACAGCTTTTCTCTTTGGTGTGGATGGTATTTTTGCTTGTTTGTTTCATTGAATTTTAGGTCAAATTGTGGGTCTGTGCAGGTGTTATTGTCATAAGCTGAAAAAGATACATCCAACATTCATAGCAGTAGCAATTTTCCCTCCAAATAATTCAAATAAAAGCATACCCTTACAGAACTGCTATTTTGGGGGAGAAAAAAAAAAATGACACAATTTAGGTAATTGGTTTTTAGTTCCGGAGATTTTAAATTAAGTCTCTGCTCTGACATATGTTTTTTTTCAAAGAATTCTGGAGTAATAATATGTTATTTACTGATATGACTCAGATTTATACATTTTGATATTTATTGTTTCTTGCTGCTACTCCAAGCATTATGAGAAGATACTCTTAATTCATAGCATTTTGTTGGCATCACAGCCAAGTAAGCTTTTGGGCTTTTTTTCTAAGAATTTACCAATAATATGTTTTGACAGTTGTTGCAAAATCATTATTCATAGCCAAGAATGTGTTCTTATGTGATTTATAAAAAAAAGACAAATGATTCTGAAAACAAAATGATCAAAAAGGTCAAAGGTAGTGTTGATTAATAGGAAAAAAATCTTCTGTTTTAATTTTGCTTCTGTTTTCTCAGAGAGAAAGATTTTCTCTATTGGATGAAAATCAACAATCGCTTGTCAGTATTAATATTTCAATACCACAATGGTCCTTTAAAAGTACACTGCATTTCTCATTCTACAGCCCTGATCCATTTCACTTTTGGCACTTGTATCCCAGAGGACTTTCTCACCAACAGTCTTAGTTTGGCCTTATTGAGCAAATTCCACTTGCTATATGCTGCATTCTCCATAATTTAGACTTCTTTACATTGCTATGAGCAAAAAGTCTTTATGTTTTTGTTTAAATTAGAGAAAGAATAAATCTCAACAATTATAGACTGAAAATATGAAAAGTATCTCTTTGTGTGAAGGCAAAGTAATACATATTGCCTTGGATTCTTTTCTGGTTTTTCAGTCTGAAGTGATATGAAGTGATATTTCAGTCTGAAATGATAGATACTTCATTGCTGCTGCCTTGTCCTGGAAGTCACTTCTCTCTTTAATGACATAATTTACATAGAGTGAGGGATGAGGAGAAGCTATTATTAAGCTGCACACACAATACTGGAACATATATAGAGAAAAGCAATATGGAATACAAGTGGAAATGAAGCAGAGAGAATTTAACTGCTTCCAAGCAAAATACTTAACATATCCTTTGTCCTCTGTAATTCTGGTTACTCATTTAGTTTCTTTTAAGTCTTTGAAATTAGCTACTCTCTAAGTGACATCCGTTTAGGCATTAGCTAGTCATGCAAGGATCAGTGTTTAAGCACGGGCTTGTTCCCTCTTCAACCCATCTGTCATTTTTCTGAGATAATACATTAATTTCCATAGCAACAGCCTGTAATATTACCAATAGGATTATTATGACTATGTTGCAGGATCAAGCAAAGGAAGCTGGACTGGTCTGGAATAAACTGTTATCCAAGCACAGGAAGTCTGAAATAATAAGAAAGCTGTTATAAAAGCTGTAGTTAATTCTCCTTTGCTATCTGTCACATTAAAATATATAGGAAAAATAAGTTAAATGTAGTGTGAAGTGTCACCATTTGTAAATGTTAGTCATGTCCAGTTGATTGGGATTATTCCAGGTTTTGCTAAAGTCCAAGAGGTACACAGCCCTGGCCTAAATCCATTGTAGCATTTTAAATAATTAAAATATACAATCTGGATTCCCAACATGAACACACTGTGCAACATCCTAAATATAATTAATTTTGATAGTATAACAGAAGAATAAAAGCAAATTCATTCCAACACTACATGAGGTGAAACACATACATTAACAGTACTTTTCAACTTGCTGATATTTTAACAGAATTAGAATTTCATACTAGCCAAGTCTGTGACACATCTGACACAGCAATTCCAATCAAACTGATGTGCTTTACAAAAACTCTGTTCTTACTTGTGACCATTTCTGGATGATATCTTTGATGGTTTTGGCTAGGTTGACAAAGCATACTTTGGATGACTGAGCTTCACCCTCTCCCCGGCAGCATTTATAGGTCTGAGAGTCTTCCTGTTTATCTCCCAGCCAAAGCATATTCAATCATATCCAAGTCATTCCTGAGAAATGTTTGTCCAGTCTATTTTAAGGACCGCTAATGATAGAGATATCTTTGCCTTTCTAATTAATACTTTCTCATCCTTGTGAGTAAAATTCATGGGGTTTTTGTTTTTTCTGTTTTTTTTGTTTCTTTTTTACATTTTGATGTGTAACCTGATTATCCATTTTTGGAAACTAGTCTCACATACAGGGAAGTCAGATCTCTCCCTACTTTCAGTATTGAAGCTGAAACAGTTATAAATAGGCTAGTGATCTCCAAAAAGTACTGTGTTTTCTGTTATGTTTGTGGGCATCCCATAATTATGAGCAAGGCCATTTCCTTGTTTCCATGACCTCTTCTACATGCCCAAACCATTAACTATGGTACAAGAAACCAAAGTCTAAAATTAATTAGGACATTGCCAGTTATCACATTATTTAATTAATACCAATTATATGATATTAAAAGAATTCTATCCCCCACCAGTTGAACAGTGCTGCATGTCAGCATGCAATTTACAGGGGGAAAAAAATATTACCCTGTTAGACTGATAAAGGTAAATTTAACAACTGTGGGAATATGTAGTTATATGAGTTATAGTGTAACAATTATGCATGGAGAAAAAAATTATGAAGCTAAAATATTGTCATATTTAGCCAAGCTAATGTGCTCTGGCATTTTAAAGTTTACTGCTGGAAAATTTACTTACTCAAGTCTAGAAAGCACTCTACATCCAATGTTTTAATAAAGTGCTGTGGGTTAGGTGACCTAGATTTGCAGGGGAAAATGAGAGTTGGAACCTTCTCAGAATTCAAGATCTTTTGTAAGTCTTAGGTGAAAAAATGGGAAAATGCTTCTTACAGGTAGGATTTGAAGTACTTCGGTCTAGTAATTGGCTGAGTTCCCAAAATATTTAATACTGCCACCCTAACTTATTTATTTAAGTCAACCCATTAGTGGCAGGGTATTTAGTGAGTTTGTAATCCTCTGGGAATTACTGGTTTTGGCTCCAAAATAAACAAGTTTCACAAATAAATTTCAGATTGAACTAATAATGGGACATGGGAGGGTGAGGGGGTGGTGTTTTGTTTTGCTTTGATTTGGTTATTTTTGCTTTCTTTTTTTGTAGCACAGCTGTGGAGGGATTCTTTATGTGCATCTTTTAAGTATAAAACCTCATGTGGTTCAACAAGTTCAAGTGAAAGCAACTGCATCTGGGTCGGGGGAAACCCAAGCACAAATACAGGCTGTGTAGAAAATGAATGGATTGAGAGCAGCCTTAAGGAGAAGGATTTGGGGGTGCTGATTGATGAGAAGTTCAACATGAGCCGGCAAGTGTGTATTTGCAGCCCAGAAAGCCAAATGCATCCTGGGCTGCATCAAAAGGAGCGTGACCAGCAGGTCAAATGAGGTTATCATACTCCTCTGCTCTGCTCTAGTAAGACCCCACCTGGAGTCCTGCATTCACCTTTGGAATCAGCAGTGTAAGAAAGACTTGAAGCTTTTGGAGTGAGTCCAGAGGAGGGCCACAAAGATGATCAGAGGGCTGGAGCACCTCTTCTATGAAGGCATGCTGAGAGGGTTAGGCTTGTTCAGCCTGGAGGAGGTTCCAGGGAGACATTATAGCAGCCTTCCAGTACCTAAAGGAAGCCTTTTTTACAAAAGAATGTAGTGATAGGACAAGGAGGAATGGCTTTAATCTGACTGAGGGAAAATTTAGGTTGGCTATTGGGAAAAGTTTCTTCACAATGAAGTTGGTGAGATATTTGAACAGGTTGTCCAGAGAAGCTGTGGCTGACCCATCCCTAGAAGTGTTTAAAGCTGGACAATATTTTGAAGAATCTGGTCTAGTGGAAGGTGTCTGTGCCAGTGACATGAACTACATGATCTTTAAGGTCCCTTCCAACTGAAATAATTTGATGATTTTGTTGGCAAACCTATTAGAAATACTAAGTAAAAGACTGTGTCTCTTCTAAAGCTGTATCAACAATAACCCTAAGTCTGCATCAGAGGATTTCATAAGACCTGGCACCTGTGCCAACTTTCTTATACTCTCCTTAACAGTACTACCCAACAGGGATCAAGAATTGAAAGAAAAATCCAAAACTTGAAGGTCATCAACTTACTTGTTCTGGATACTGCCCCTGTTGTTCCACCATACATCACCTGCAGTTACAATAAGGTTTCACCTTGGTCACAGCCCTTCCTGTTCTCAAGGTTTCAGGAAATAAAATGAGACAGTCTTCAGTGCAAATAATACCTGAATCCTTATTAACATTAATTTAATCTTACGTTTCATAGCCATATAGGTTTTGATTTAAAATTGATGGTGATGGGATGTGTAGTCTGGAGAGAAAAAAAAAAAAAAAAAAAAAAAAAAAAAAAAAAAAATTTATAATAAATATTTTAAAAAG
>NDXB01009120.1:39794-62612 GCA_002631895.1 Agapornis roseicollis
AAAAAAAAAAAAAAAAAGGCTAAAAAGCTGTATTTCTACTGAAGTGTTCTGTAGTCATTAGATAGTTTAAGCTCTTCAGACTGATAGAACCCAGCTGGAATAACAGCAAATTCTTGGTTCTGAATATAAGAAGCGTTCTGTTACTGCCCAGGAAAGCAAGTTTCTTGAATCACTCTTCCTGAAAACCAGACTCCATTTCTGCACTGCCAGTCTAGTCTTGTACATGCACAACGCTGCAGCACGAACAGTGAGACTTGAAAATCTTTACTTACAGCCTGATGATGCTTTCTTTGTTAATGTCATGTCTGTTGCCCATGTAATATATACAATACAATCCCAATAGTTAATGAACTCATCCCAAAACCTATTTTGTCCAATAATTTTGCATTCTTTATAGAGTCCAGGTTCACAACTGTCTATGAATAGTTCCTGTAACTTTTAACACCTTTCACTTTGCAATAACTCTGAGCATTTCTTTTGAAATTTATTCCACACCTTCAAGTCTTGCAGATGTGTCTGATTCCTCCTGGTGTGCAGCTCCTTGATGAGATCTGTTATAACTCCACTTCAGTTTCTAAGATCAAAGTCCCAAATTTCTATAGCTTATTGCAAAGTTTGGCTTCCATATACATATGTTTCTTTGTGAAAGCTCAACTTCTTCCTCTCATCCAAGGATTTCCAGTGTCACTTCCTGTGACAGACAGCAACTAAGTACCATGCAGTTGCTCACTCACCTCTCTCAGGGAGGGATGGGGAGGAGAATTGAAAGAATGTAAAACTCATGGGTTGACATAAGATATTTAATAAAAAAAAATAAAGTACAATATAAAAAAAACCTAACAATATAGTAAATAACAAAGAGACATATAAAACTAAAAGGGGAAAGAAAAAAAAACAATAAAAAGCAGTGATGCACAATACAATTGCTCACCACCCACTGACTGATATACAGGCTGACCCAAGCAGCAATCAGTCCCTTCGGGATAATTCCTCTCAATTTATATACTGGGCATGATGTGCTGTGGTATGGAACTCAGTTTTGGGTAGTTTGAGTCAGGTGTCCTGTTGCTGCTTCCTCCTGGCTTCTTGTGCTTCTCCTCACTGGCATAGCATGAGACTGAAAAGTTTTTGAACAGAGTAAGTGCTACTTAGGAACAACTAAAACATTGGTGTGTTATAAGCATTGATCTCAGGCTAAAGCCAAAACAGCACTGTACCAGCTACTAGGAAGAAAATTAACTCTATCCCAGCTGGAACCAGGATACTTCCCCACTTGTTACTTCTGTTCAGGAACTAAATTATTGTTTCCTTTTGTCAATCCTCTGCTCCACAGCAAATGAAAATTCAACTAAATAGTAAATCCTTTGGAATAACATTTTATGTCACGGACTATTCTGGCATAGTCCACTACCCAATTCTTGTTAAAAATTAATATTCTGGGAATTAAGATCTCCTATATTAAAATAAAAACAGTTTTCTGCTAACACTTGAATGAATGCTTAATGCTGTAGTTTGCAAGCTAAATCTCAGAGACGCTTGATGTGACAAAGGTGAGTGGCAAGAACATAAACCAAAAAGCTTTCAGGTTAGAATCACCTGATTCCCCTTATAGGTATCAGCTTCAGAGGGATTTTCATCTCCCTATTTGTTAATTGCTTTAATCACTTTGTCCCTGAAGTCTTGTGCACTTCCACCTCTCCTGTTGAATTCTGATTTCTTATGGAAGTCTACCATAAGTACTCTTCCATATACAATTTGAAATATCTAGAGGGACGCTTTTCTTAGTGGAACAATATTTGTTATTGGCCATAGCTTACCTGCATTGGATATGCTATGTATTAAATACACACACACACACCCTCCCCCCCCAAAAAAAAAAAAAAAACCAAACCACAACCTTTAATCATTGGTAAGTGAGCAGTTCTCTTCTAATAACCATGCAACAGTGAGCAAGCTTTGTGATTGCATAGGATTCACACAGTGAAGCTCTTGCCNCCACAAAAAAAAAAAAACAAACCAAACCACAACCTTTAATCATTGGTAAGTGAGCAGTTCTCTTCTAATAACCATGCAACAGTGAGCAAGCTTTGTGATTGCATAGGATTCACACAGTGAAGCTCTTGCCGCTGCCACTGTAGCAGCTGCTAAACTGATGAACATCACTCATCTTTTCCTCTTACTCACTACAATGTTCCTTGAACACAGTATGTGTCAAAACCTTTGTCACTATCAGATCTTTACTTTGGATCCTGTTGCTCATGTTGGTGCAGCTGCTACCTTGGCTCATATGCAAGTTTCTATGGCTCTTGCCACAGATGACCCCATGGCTGCAAGCCACAGCTACTCAGAGAAGGGTATTGCGATCAGCACTCAAAATACCAATGCCAGGATGCATCATGATTTCTCTGGTCTTCAAATGGCCATCTGGGAGTTTTTGCTTTCGCAGCTGTGGCAGCCATTCCCAGCAGAGACCTCTGCTCCTGAGATCCCTGGTGTGTTGCCATCTGAAGATACGCCAGAATGCTGTGCCTCACCATCCCTGCCAGGAAGTTGGCTCCTGGTTCACTCCAGTATTTTAGCTGAAGTTGCAGCCCACTTATATGTTTTGCTGAGGTTTATGTAATTCTCAAAAGATCAATTCAAGGTGTCTTGAAATTACAACAGTTGAAATAAACACAAAATAAGACCAATACCAGCAAATTAGAAAATTACTAATATAAACCATCTTTAAAGATACTGGCAATTAAGACTGCACATCTCCATTTCCATTTAAGCTATATTTTCAAGGATTTGCACCTATAAAATTGTCACACTTTTCTGCTAAATGCTCTGGAAATAATCTGAAGGAAGCTTATTGCTGGAATAGTATTTTTTTATTGTTATTTTGAATATAACTAAAGCATAGAAGATGGGGTTGTTGATGTCAGTGTCTGTGAGCTGAACAAGATGAAAGATGAATTATGTCAGCACACTGTAGATCTTTTCCACATAAGAAATTTTGAGTAATGTTGCACACTTTGCTTACTGAAATGAACTTAACATACTGCATACCAAACATCAGCTCACCCTTTCTCTCCTTCTGTGAGAGAATAATATTGTGCTTCAGTATGTGGATAATTTCTCTTTGTGCTAATCACTGAATTAATGAGATTTATAGACCAATTTCTTCCTCTGCTTCTCCTTCATTGTTTTCATACATGTACACACAGATATTTTGTCACTGAACAAGAACAGATGAGAAGAAGGTGACCTGCTTATAAAAGACTGGAAAAGTATTATGGATTACATCAATGTCTTTATTTAATGTTTAAACATTTGAATACCTAATGCTAGTGGCCAAATTTTTAGAATTCCTTGGCGTAGCTGCTTGCTCTGAAAATTAATTGGACTATAATCACTAAATATTTTAGAAATTAGTTCATTTTTATTTAGAAGCTTCTCTGTACAATTAAATCTTACATTTCCACTTCAAAGCTTTGAATCACCTTATATATTTCACCAGGTAATGTCATAGCAGATGACCTAAGCATCACTAATCAAATAAGATAATTTTATGAATACATTTCATAATTAAAAGCATAAACATTATTAGCATCTACATCTATACATCTATAAATAGTAACTTCTCTCCTTTTGCGGACTTTTTTTTTTTTAATCATTATTAGTTTTGATACTGGATAACATAAGGGAACTGGGAGTCCTGTATAGTAGAATAAGTATTAAGCTAAAAACCATCTTAAGAAACTCAAATTCAGGGTTTAATACTGCAGCAGAAAAAATCACAAATGGATTCAGGAAAATGATTTTGTATTTCTTGGAAAAGCACTGCTAATCCTTCAGCTATTCTTTAAACCCATGCTTTAAGAATTGACCAAGTACCTAATAAATACCCCAAAGTACACTTCTGTATACAAAGAAATCCTACATCCAAGCAGCATCTATTATAACTGCTTGAAGGTACTGTTGCTTCTTCTGCGACTTTATAATTGTATGTCAAGATACATTATGCCCACATTTGTCATCTATCTGTGTCCATCTGCTACTTCGTAAATGTGATGATCAAGCATTTGATTTTTAATAACGTAAAATCAATAATCCAATTTTGCGTTGACATTTGGCATACTTTTTTTGCTAAGACTACATAAACTGTCTTATGGATGGCTATATAAAAGTGGAGAAATACATAGTGAATACTGATTTGAAATAAGCAGGTTTGTTCCTTCTTTTTAATTTGTGCATGATATGCTTTGGCTTTGGTAACCTTCTCAGTGCTTTTATGTCAGCTGATACTAAATGTATTTATAGGAAAAGATCAGTCACATGCCCTTATAAGAAATGCAAATGTTTTTATTAGGGACTGGTAGCTCCTAAGTGCTCTACAAATGTACACACAGATACAGCTACATCTCAGGCACTAACAGCTGATAATGGCTTAATCTACTAAATCAAATAAAAGATTGCTATAGTAAGTAGCATGCAGAGAGTTGCCTGCCATACCTGCCATAAAATTGACAGGAAATAGGACAAAAAAATGAATGTATCTTTTTGCAGCTCCTTCTTTATTTCTTATACTCTTATAAATCTTTAGCAACATTTGTTGTACTTAGAGAATACGGTAAGAACAGACTGCTGTTAACATCTTCTGTAAGTAAATGCATCTCATCTCTATAGTATTACATTCTGTATACAAACTTTTGTCCATTGTCTGGATTTACCTTTCCATTGAAAAGACCAATATCATGGAATCATAGAATCATAGAATCGTTAGGGTTCAAAAGGACCTTAAGAACACCTAGTTTGAACCCCCTGTCATGGGCAGGAGCACCTCACCCTAGACTATGTTACCCAAGGCTCTGTCCAACCTGGTCTTGAACACTGGCAGGGATGCAGCATTTACCGCATCTTTGGGCAACTTGTTCCAGTGCCTCACCTCCACCACAGTAAAAAACTTCTTCCTTATATCTAACCTGAACTTCCCCTGTTTAAGCTCAAACCCATTACCCCTTGTCCTATTGCTATAGTCATGAGATTGGCATTGGCCCACCTCTCCAGTGTGTCAAGGTCCTACCAGATGGCATATATCCACTGAAATGAATGGAGGAATCCACTGTGGCTTCAGTTGGAACTAGGTCAGACTATAAAAGAGGCAGGAAAATATCCCATCATATTCTGTATATTCTTTTTTCATGCCTCTTCTTGTGCTAGCAAGACTATGGGAAGCTTATAAGATTTTTGTTTCAGTGGAAACACTTGATACGTTTAGAAACCTAGAAGCCCTGTAGGGGTAGTCTTTTGGTTCATTTGTGCTTTTTTAACAAAATGGTCTTACACGTCATCTAATCGGGGTTACACTAAAAAACTGTCTAGTCCAGGCTTCAGTCACCATTAGTGGCCAAAAGCAGGTGTCTGTATAAGACAAGACAAGCATATAAGATACTTTAATGTTTTTTCAGCATTCACCTTCTCTCAGTTCAGGACCTTGAACAGTCAGGTATGCTTTCTGCAATAGTCCTTGATGGATTTTCTTGGACCCATGTGAAGTTGTAGCATTCATTAAATTCTTTTCTAAGGAGTTCTACAAAGTACTTAGTGCATCAATGAAGCACCATTCAATTTTGTTTTGAATGAAATTTCTACCAAGTTTGTTTCATGCCTTCTAATTCTTTACAGAAAAATGACTGCAAAGGTGATGTTTATTTACCCTACCTATGTGTCTTGTAAGATTATACACATTTGCTATGCTTTCAGGCTTTCCAAGCTGAAAAGTGCTGGGTTGCTAAACCATTGTTCATATAGAAACATTTTTCAAGCTTATTATTAGTTTTGTCAGTCTTTTCAGAATATTAAATTTGTCTGTTTCTGTTTTGAGGTCACAAGAAGAGCACACCTTATCAAATACACGAGAAACATACAAATTTATACATAAGCATAACTTTGTTTTCTACTATGCTTATACTAATTCCTAATGTTTAGTCTGCTTTTCTCTTACTGAAGGCTGAGATAGCATTGTTATAGAAGTATTTAGCAAAGATCAAATATTCTGCTTGGGAATGTCATGTTATATGAAATGTGATTTTATATAGCAAGTTTCCTATATTTTCTTCCCCATTTCTTTCCTGTTGTATTAATATACAGAAGATTTCATCTGCTGTTCTATTGCACTGTCAATAATTTCAAAAATGCCTTCAACAATTCTTTCAAATTCTCCCTGAATAACTCAATACAATCAGGAAAATGTGACATCTCATTATTAATACCCATTTCAAGGTGACTTATAGGGTCATTCACAGTTCAAATTCCAGCACAAATCACTGAAAGTTTCACTGGTAAATTTTCTTCCTTGGAAAAAAACAAAACAAAACAAAAAACCAACAATAAAATTAATTTCCTCTACCCTTCTGCTTTCATACTTTTAAACCATCGATCATTCACAAGGACTCGTATACTACTGCAGCTTTTTTTCTTTTTAAAAATATTTGTTAGCAGAATCTTAAAACCTTTTTTGAAATAGAAGTAAAGCTTATCAACATTTTGTGTAGACTTAATCTTTCTATGGCATCATTTTCTCTTTATAAAAATGATAACACTTCCCTAATAAATCACATGGATTCAGGTGGCCATCAATTCTAAGAATACTTCCAGGGATGGTGATTCAACCATCTTCGTGGGCAGTCAGTTCCAATGATTGACAACCCTTTTGGTGGAATAAATTTTTTCTAATATCCAAACTAAACCTGCACCCATGCTACTTGAGGCCATCCTCCTGTCTTGTCACTTTTTGGTGGAGAGAAGAGACTGATAATCCACCCCACCCCCCACTACAACCTCTTTTCAGGTAGCAGTAGACAACAACAAGGTCTTCCCTCAGCCTACTTTTCTTCAGGCTAAAGAATCCCAGTCTCCTCCGTTTGCTTCTATGCTCTAAACCCTCACCAGCTTCATTGTCCTTCTGCACCTCAATGTCTTTCATGTAGTAAGGGGCCCAAAAGTGGACACAGTACTTGAGATGCAGCTTCACCAGTGTTGAGTACAAGTGGGACAATCACTTCCCTAGTTCTTCTGGCCACACTATTTTTGATACAAGCCAGAATGCTGTTGGCCACCTTGGCTACCTGGGCACAAGCTGGCTCATGTTCAGCCAGCTGTTGACCAACACCCCCAGGTCCTTTTCCACCAGGCAGCTTTCCAACCACTTTCCTCCAAGCCTGTAGCATTTGTTGTCTGGGGTTGTTGTGACCCAAGTGCAGGAGACAGCAATGACCATTGCTAAATCTCATACGTTTGGCTTCAGTCTATCCAGATCCATCTATAAAGCCGTCCTTCCCTCAAGCAGATCAACACTCTTGAACAGCTTGGTGTTGTCTGCAAATTTATTGAGTGTGCACTCAATTGCCTCATCCAGATGATTGATAAAGATATTAAACAGAACTGGCCTTGGTGAGTTCCTGTTGCTTTTATGGCTATGGATATTAGGCTTACAGACTTGTACTTTCCCATACCTCTTTTGGAACCCTTTCAAAATATTAACATCACACTTCTTGACACGTTATCTCAGGTATCAAGGCAATTTCAAGGTAATCAGTGTTACTCATTCACTTCTTTCACTTCATAGTTCTGGGATGCCTAGGAGAATACCGTTTAGCTTTAGCTACCCATTACAGTTCATCTTGCATAGCTAAAGAACATTTTGAAACTCAAATTTAATTAGCTCTTCTGATAAGTTCGTACAAATTAAAATGTAAGTTTGAAATCTCCTTACTTTCTTCTGCAATGTACAAAAATCTTTTCATAAAGAACTGATATAATTTCTCTGTTCTGGTCTCCTTTGCTATGAGCGGTGGGGTTTGTTTGTTTTGCTGTTATGATTTGATCACCTGGGGACTCTACAAATGTAGACTTTTTGCTCCTACTGCATAAGAATGCAGTGTGTTAACCTTGGCACTCTGCATGACCACACCCAGACAGTCTCACTCTTCCTTCTCAACCAGATGGGGGAGGAAATAAGATGAAAACACTCATGGGTTGAGGCATGGCAGGGAGATCACTTATCAATTACCATCATAGTCAAAACAGACTTGACTTGGGGAAATTTAGCTTAATTTATTACTAATTAAAATAGACTAATGTAGTGAGAAAAAAGAATTAAAACAGCATCATCTGTTGCCTTTTTTAAACCAGGATGAACTTAAATCCTTCATTCTCAACTCCAATTACACTCAAGGCAACTTTTGTGAGCAAAGTAGCAGACACTCCATTTTTTTTTTTAACATCATTATATGTTGAAGCCAAAGAGTAGTCTTGCAAACAGACTCTAGTAAGGAAGAAAGGCATATAAAAATATTTTATTCCCTTTAAATTGCCTAATGGTTTTCAGTTACTGCACCAAGATCTTACATATTCTCATGTATTTCCAGTGGGCAGGCAAGCAGCTGCAGACAGATGTGCAGCAGCATGGTGAACCTCCTGGCACAAAACAGTGTTCCCTACTGCTTCTGAGCTGCTAGCACCTGGTAGAACCAATACAGTCACACAGACAGAGCTTCTGTTAAAGCACGCAACCCCTCAGGTTTCCGGCTGTGGGATGTCTGAAGCGCTACTCCTGGAGATGGAAAGTGATCACAAGCAAGGCTGCAGATGTGACCAGACTGATGAACTGCTCTGTTTAGTGGTTGAACTGCAGGAGAAAGTGAGCAGACTGAGGATTATTTGAAAGTCTGAGAGGGAGATTGATCAATGGAGCAGTACTCTCCCATCTATAGAAGCCAAGTAAGAGTAGCCACTACAGAGGCATGTCCTGGGTATGGTAGATGAAGTGCACAATAAGAAAGAGGAGGAACCTGCACAAGCAGTCTTGCCAAGATCAGAGAGACAAACCCCACATTGAGACCAGTACCAAGAAGAAAGTGTCAAGATAAGGTTACTGGTAATTCCCTCCCAGAAGGAATGGAAGCACCAATTTGCAGAGTGGGCCCACTTTCCAGGGAAATTTGCTGTCTCCATAGGGCCCTAGTTAGCAGTGTCACCACAGGACTGAAGAGCCTAGTTTAACCTTCAGGCTACCACCCATTTCTGCTCTTTCATTTGGGTACCAACGATGTCTCAACAAAAAGCTAATGTCAATAAAAAGAGACTTCAGATCCTGGGAAGAATGCTTAAAATTCAGGGACATAGGTACTACTTTTCTCAATCTTCACAGTAGTTGAGGAGACTTTGGAAGAAAGAGGGGAGCACAGGGTATCGATACTTGGTTCCAGGGCCAGGTTTTACTGTGGCTAGGGCAGAAGTGTATTCTAAAGCCATTCTTGGTTTTAATGATGAGACAATACAATCTTCTTGTTTGCTTATTCCTCTGGTTTTCTTTCCTCTGCAGTTTGTTGAGCAGAGTAATAGGAAGCTTTCTTTGCTGCAGTTGTAAATGGAGTAACCCCCTCCCTTCATCTCTGCCTTTTGGGTACAGGTATAATTGCTCTAGTAAAACGGACTTAGAGCTGGTGATTCTGAACACTGGGCCTTGCTGTTACAAAACAGTAGTTTAGTCATTGCATCAGTCTACAGGTCTAGGTCATTCTCTCATCTTATATCCCTACAGTAAAACAGTGAATGTAACTAATGAGTGTAATATCTTGTTACAAAAACAATACCATTGTTGAATAAAGTCAAATCACAGTTGGATTTGGTGATATATTGCAGTCGTGTCTCATTTTCTGTGACTACAAAGGGGCAATTTGAAAGCTTCCACTCAACGATTCAAGTGTTACATTCATGCAGCATCAGGTACTGTGGAAAAAAAAAAAAAAAACAACAAAAAACACCTTGTGCTTCTGAAAAAGTCCTAGACCTTTTTAATTCTATAATTTCATTTTCTCATGTGCAAAAATCTCCTATATCCATATACAGGGTCTCTTTAGAACAGAAGAGATTAATCTTTAAATTGCAATTATCAAGAGGGGTTTTATTTCTCTTTCAAACCTGGATCATTTCTGCTTTCATGTTTCTTGTCAGCATCTGTTAATTACGTTTTTTTCCTCCAAAAGCAGATGAAACCTAAATTCATCTCAACTTCTGAGATAGTAATTTCTGTGACAAATATTAAAAAATAAATAGGAAAATAATTAGAAGATAGCGACTGAAATTCTCAAGGATGTCTCCAAGTTTTATATCCCCTTAAAAACAATACATTCTTCCATCTGCAGAGCCAAAAAGGAACACATGGTTCATGGTACAGATGAACCCTGGTTCATCTGTAAGTTATTTTTCTTCTTCTTAGTAGCTGGTGAAGTGCTGCATTTCAGCTTTAGTTTGAGAATAATGTCAATAACACACCAATATTTTTAGTTGCTGCTAAGTAATGATTGCCCCAATCAAGGATTTTCCCAGTCTCATGATCTGCTAGTGAGGAGGGGCACAAGAAGCAGAGACAAGACATTGGACCCAAACCAGCCAAAGGGGTATTCCATGCCAGAGCACATCATGCCCAGTATATAAACTGGGCAGAGGTACCCAGAGGGCCAAGATTGTTGCTCTGGCTGGGCTGGGTGTCAGTTGGCAGGTGGTGAGCAATTGTATTCTCTCCCCTCGTTATTTCCCTTATCATTATAATTACTGGTGGTAGCAGCAGTGATTTATGTTATACCTTAGTTACTGGACTGTTCTTACCTCAATCCATAGGATTTACATTCTTTCGATTCTCCTCCCCATCCCTCGAGGAGGTAGTGGGGGAAGAAGGAGGAGTGAGAAAGTGGCTGCACGGTTCTGAGTTACTGTCTGGGCTTAAACCATGACAAGCTTGAGTTCATTTACAGATGTACTAGCATAATTTGCATTTAGCACAGTGTGCACTCAGCATTTGCAGAACAGTGTGACTCATGTGCAAGACAGACTTGAACAAATATTTGTCTTATATACATTCAAAGAATTTATAGCCTTTTCATGCACATACTGCAGGGAGGAAAAAAACTCCACTAACTTTTATTTTATTAGTTGATTGAGTCTGAATTATTTCCTCAAACTCAGTGTTTTTCCACTCTATAAGTATCTTAAAAGGTAAAGTGATTTTAATGATTGACAATGCTTCCCTTTAGTTTGCTGTAGCACTTTAAAAGTGTAAAACTCTGAAGAGTCAGCCACTCCAAGGGAAAATAATTCAATGCACCCTAATGCCAGCTAGCATATATCATCAGCAGTTCCAGTGGTAGCAAAACCTCTAGACATGAACATCAGGGACAGTCTGTGTTTCAAAAGAGTCAGCTGGAGGCAACTCAACTGCTTTGCCATTGTTAACTGTCAGTAGAATTCTGACTTCTTGCTCTCAGTATTTCTAACTGATGTCAAAATGAAAAGCATAAAAGTAACTGAATAAACTAGAATAACTGAAGTGGTTTCTTCATCTAGTAGCTTATACCTACAAATAACTTGGTCACAGATTATATTTGTATAAAACAAATATGTGTTTAAATTTTGTTTGCCAGACAAAGTTTCAAGTTATTAAAATCAGTTCATAGATTAAATCCTAAACACTGTTTCCTGAACCCTCTGCTCCCCAGCAAATGGTCACCTGGAAAAGGCACTTAAACCACTGATGATCTATAATTCATTCTCTTTGAAGTCACACTTGTTTCTATCATCAGGTTTTGGTGTGCTTATTACATTTGAGAACTAAATGGGAAAGGATTTGCAAGTATTCTTAACACTGATGCTGGTGTTTTTTTTTGTTACAGCATGTTCTACATTTCTGCAGTTTGTCAGCATACACATCACCCTATCACTACTGCACTGGGACTGTTTTGCTGGGGTTTTTTCCTCCTGGGAAATTATAGGCAAATTTTTATTAGCCAGTATTTAACATTATGTCTCAAAATAATTATTACCACATTGATAATTTGTCTATGTTGAATAGAGGATATAGCGAAATAATTCAAAATCAGTTTCAAAGGGACCTGTTCCATTCTTTTAGCCAGAGCATAAAGATGTCATGGTTATTTATAGCTTATAATGAGGTCATGGTAAACAGCAGAAATGATGGAGTAAGGTGCATGACAGTAAATGAAGGCTTCTTCTGGCTGTAGAATACTAATGCTATTAACACATAGCAAAGCAAATACATATGCAGATTGCAGTTGCTTGGGCAGGGGGCTGTGTAGTGGCAAACAAAAAGCTACTAGAAAACAGGGCAAAAAGAACCCCACCGAATTTAGACATATGTAAACTTCAAATAAGGATTTTGAATTCTCCAGTAGATTCTGTAATGAAGGCAAAACAAGGTTATTAAACTATTCTCTTCCTTACTCTGTATTGCCATTCTCATAAACTCTCACATTCTTGTTTCCAGTATGCTTATATGCACACTTATTAATTGTCTAGTTTTCTTAAATAACTAGTCCCTGGTGAAGGTAAACATTCAGATGAAATCTGGAAACAGGCTAGTGCTGCTGGAAGAGACTGGCTCATTTAAAACACGAATCTGTTATCATGATTGTCTATGTTCTTTTCACTGGGTACTACATAGAAAACCAATGACAATTTTAAATTCTGCTACTGGTAGCTTTTTGTGGCTGATTAAAACATGTGAGCAACATGTTCTTGTCTAAATAGCTGCATAATCCTTTAAAGGTGTTGGGCTTTAAAAATTTGAATAAGTGAATCAGTCTTGAATAGGTATGAGTGGGAGAATTTTTTTTATCTCCATTCAAAGTCTTAATTTCTGGGAAAAATAAATGGGTTGACAATGTAAATTGTGTGTGTATATATACATATATATGTGTATATATATATTGTGAGTATATATATACAGATACATATACATGTGTATATATATACACACACATTTACTTAAAAATTGAACGTGCAATTAAGAAATCAATATTAAACTGTCAGTGATGGGTTAAGGATTAAGTCATCAGAATTTTTAAAATCTTGAAAACAATAGCTGTTCCTTTTTCCTGTAACTAGCAAAAGCAACCTATTCATATAAGATAGTTTTATAACAATACTTGTAATTAAAAGCCAGAATGCAGAAACTGCTGGGATTCTGATCAAGAAAACCTCCTGGTGACAGATTAAAAACCTAATAAATGAAAAAAAAACCTTGGTCCTGAGTTCAGTTAAACATAGCCAGGAAAGAAGACAGCAAATCAAACAGCAATAGAGCAGACTGTGGAAAGATCTATTCAATGCTAAGGAATACTAAAAGAGGTAGCGATCCTAAATATTATGTAAATGTACCTACATAGAATCATAGTATCATAGAATGGTTAAGGTTGGGAGGGACTTTAACAATTATCTAGTTCCAACCCACCTGCCATGGGCAGGGACACCTTCCACTAGACCATGCTGCTCAAAATTCCATCCAGCCTGGCCTTGGACACTATTTAAAAAGTCTTTATGATTATTTAATAACAGCAGTAGGGTATACAGTGAATATAGTGTTTTAAAATGCAATGCACATGTCAATTGCTGCAAAGGATTCAAGTAAATGGTAAATGTAAAACATGTCTGAGAAGGATTTAAAATGCAAATATAAGAAATTCTTCATTTTGCAGAAGTAAACTCAATTTATAATTAGAACTTCCTCAAGAACATACCCTCAGGGTATAAAAATGTCCAGTGATTGTATCTTGCCTAGGTCTTTGTAAAGGAGGAGTGTACTAAAATTTAGCCTCTTGCTGAAAGAAAAGACAAAATGTTCAGTCATACATTTTAGATTTTTCCATGAAACATATGAAACAAAAAGCTTTTGTTCATTTCTTGTTTTGGTTTCAGAATACAGAGCTGATACAAACTGAAATGACTAATAGGAAGTTATTAGTGTTAGCAGCAATTTGTATTAAAAATACAAAAGAACACAAGTGGTACTGTACTTCATGATAGCATCTTTCACAAATGGTTCTTTTTCAAAAGTACTATATGTTACAATTCTTTGCAGAACACAGTTGTGTAACACAAATGTCCAGGAAAAAATGGCTGTTGGCATAGGCAAAGTGGATACATGAATGATGTCCATGACCTCAATACATGATTTGTCTACGCCAGAGTTCTGGAAAGCAGACGGGCGGCTGCTGGTGTGGGAGCAGTTGTTGCTCACAGCCTCCCATCTGCCAGGCAGCAGGAGTGAGAACAAGCAGCTGAGCTCACCACAACTCCCCTTTGGTTCTGTGTTCTTTCTTGAGCCCTTTTCAGATTGTCACCCGTGGAGCTGCAAATTTTAATTTTGTGAATGTTGCTGAGAGGTCTTGAGCCAGCTCTGAGTAACTTGGAAGAAAATTATTGAGGCTGCAAAGCTGCTGGTCACTGTAAAAGCTCCCACTCTTTTCCTTCTGATTATATTAAACTGTAAGGTTTCTGTAGGAGGTGTGTACATCTATATTTTCTGCACAGGCACTCACAAGCATATCCGTTCATAACTTCCATCAGAAGAGTTCTATGAAATGTAACCTTAAGAATTATTGAGTGTTTCTGGGATTCTCCAGACCCAAAGAAGTAGTATTTCATGTTGTTGCAGTCTTTCTGCTATCAAATATGGGGTTCTTACAACTTTAGTATCGCAGACTTTGGGATGATATCTGAGAGATCTTGGATATCTGAGAGATGTTGGAAAACAACAGATGATACAAACCACACCAGATCTAACTGTTGACCCTCTGTCAATCACTCTTTAAATAAACAAATATTTCTCAATTCATATTCATAAACGTCTCACTCTCATTAAGTCAGATTATCTCAGCTACCAGAAGGGGAATATTTGAGCCCTCTTAGATGCCTTGTTTTAAAATTGAGTAAGTAATCTAATACAGTTTTATCAGCAGATATTCAGTTTGTCTAATCAGCAAATAAAACAATTTGCATAGTTCTACGTTTTTTTAGCTAAATTACCCAAACTGGCACAATGAATATAGCTACTGCAGCAAAACCAAGACTACACTTTAGACCCGTCATCAATCTCTTTGTTTCTCTATGCTGCCCTCTTCAGGAGTAACACTAACTGGATTAATAATAGTCAAAACTAAATTGGCATTTACTTGATGTAGGAGTATAAAAGGGGGAATGAACAAGTATTTTCAGCTGGTTTTGTTACTGAAGGAGTTGGATATGCTGATGTCCCCTATAGATTTCCCTACCAAAGTAGGCTAGGCAGAGGACCAAATACCTTAAGGGAGTTAACAGCAGCATCTCCCACAAGAAGCCAGGAGATGGATGAAGAGATGAGCTGAAAATGGAGGGCTTCATCAAAATCATACAGGTGGTAACCTGATTGACAGGTAAGTTATAAAACAGTGAGGTTTACAATCATAACAGTAGTAAGGGATGAACATGGAACTAATGCTCCAAAGGGAGGGAGCCAGGTCAGGCTTCATCATGACCCTGGCATCAAGGGAGAGCAAATTCATACCCATTTCTCCAATCCTTCCTTCTTCAATTAATGCTGCATTCTTACTTCTATATTCTGTGAAGTATTAGAAGAAGCCACCTTCCATACAGCAGCCCAGAAAGCCAACTGAGCTGCAACAAAAGGATCATGGCCAGCAGGTCAAGGGAGGTGATTTTGCTCTTCTACCCTGATCTGGTGAGACACCACCTGGAGTATACTGCATTCAGCTCTGGAGTGCCCAGCACAAGAGGCATGTGGGTCTGCTCAATCAAATTCAGAGGAGGACAACAGAGATGACAGGCTGAGAAAGTTGGGCTTGTTCAGCCCAAGAGAAGGCTCCAGGTAGACCTTATAACAGTCTTCCAACACATATAGGGGGCCTGTAAGAAATCTGAAGAGGGACTTTATTGAAAGGCATGTAGTGATAGGAGAAGGGAGAATGGCTTTAAACTGACAGCTAGTAGATTTAGATTATGCATTAGAAATAAATTCTTTACTTTATGGGTGGTGATACACTGGAACAGGTTGCCCAGAGAAGCTGTGGCTGCCTCATCTCTGGAAGTGTTCAAGGCCAGGTTGAATGGGACTTTGTGCAACATAATCTAGTGGAAGGTGTGCCCACCCATGGCAGGGGAGTTGGAGCTAGATGATCTTTAATCTCTCTTACAACCAAACCACTCTGATTCTATAAATTTTTCAGCCTTCCTTTTGTGTAGTTGCAGCTCAGAATAGTATTTAAATCATCTTAGAATTCCATTTGAAGTGTTTTGGAGTTCTTTTTGGGGGGAGACAGATTCATACACTTGAAGCAGCTTTAAAAGGTGCATGCAACAAAGCTATCAGACTCGTTCCATTAACTGAACTGTAGATAACTGATGCAGTAAAATTAATATACGTGATAAAGTAGTACAGCACAGACATATTACAGGACTGCCATGGGCTGGTTTCTGTCCTGGTGTCCCAGCCTGGTGACTGGCAACATGAAGAACAGACAGAC
This sequence comes from Agapornis roseicollis, assembly GCA_002631895.1. Classification (NCBI taxonomy): domain Eukaryota; kingdom Metazoa; phylum Chordata; class Aves; order Psittaciformes; family Psittacidae; genus Agapornis; species Agapornis roseicollis. The sequence goes on from NDXB01009120.1 coordinate 56,156, forward strand.
AAATAGCAAAATGCGTTTATCACAATCAATTTTTGAGTGACTGAATGTCCTGGGTTCAGCTGTAGCAGTTATATTTTATCTCCTTCTTGGTAGCTGGTACACTTCTGTGATTCAGCTTTAGTCTGAGAACAATGCTGATAACACACCAATATTTTCATTGTTGCTAGCTAGTATTCACTGTGATCAAGGACTTTTCAGTGTCTCATGCTCTGCCAGTGAGAAGAGGCATGAGAAGCCAGGAGGGAGCAGGCACAGGACACCTGACCCAAACTAGGTCATGCCCAGTATATAAACTGGGGGAAGTTACTTGGAGGGCCCAGATCGTTGCTCAGGTCAGGCTGGGTATTGGTTGGTGGGTGGTGTGCAGTTGTATTGTGCATCACTTGTGTTTATTGGTTTTTGCTTCCCCCTTTTAGTTATATATTTTCTCCCCTTGTTATTTCCCTTATCATTATTAGTAGTAGTTGTAGTTTTATACTATAGTTCAGTTACTGGACTGTTCTTATCTCAAGCTGTGGGATTTACATTCCTTTGATTCTCCTCCCCATCCTGCCAGGAGGTGGGGAGGGGGAAGAGAGAGGGTGACCAAGTAGCTATGTGATTATGAATCTTAACCAGATTTAGTAAATACATTAATTTGTAAATAAAAGCACTAAATTGTGTCAGAAAAACAAAACAAAAAATAAAAACTAGTTTATGATAAAATGTGTATCGCAGAAGAAAGTATTTAAGGAAAGATAATCTATTAAAAGAACTTAGAATAACGTCTTCTTTTTTCTTTGGGGGGTAATTTTAAAATTAAGCTGTCTGTTCTGAATGTACAGGAAGAAGGGTTTGAAAGGGAAAGGGAATGTTTTGCATTATAGAGCAGACACCTCATTTAGTCAGGTTGTTAGAGACCTAAAAGTTATAGGTATTTCTTAAAAGCACTTTATGAAATGTTCTAACCTATCTATTGCTTTGGTAAGTCTGGAGGGAAGTGAGTTAACACTGTGAAAGAAGACTTTAAGGGAGACTGCAATTAAGATTGTAGGAGAAAAGCCTACAGCCACTTGCAGCCAGGTTTTATTTCTCTTAGGAATTTATATCCTACAAGTGACAGACTTTTTCATGGATAGGTGATTTCTTTGGCAGCTTAGCTGTGTTGGAAACTAAGAGATAACCATCTGAGAGCAAAAGAAAGCAAATCAGTGGCTAACCTGAAACTAGTGAGAATTTTTCAAGAGGTTTCACACACCTCCATCAGTGCTTCATCTAGCACATTTTGTCATGTTAATATTCTTATCTTCAATTCACAACAGTAGTAACTTGTTATGGTTCCTGTTGCTTTTATTGCTTCTGGCTACTACATTCTGTAGGTAGGGCTTTTTAAATTGTCAAGGGTTAAGCTGGTTCATACAGCAGTCCTTAGTTACAAAATAGCTTATTTGTTCATAGAGATAGTCTTTGAATTAAACTTAAAAATAGTGCCTTGTTACATTTTATACCCAATGATAAAAGGAATTTTTTTATGTGCCATGCTAGTATACTGTCCTTGACCCTATGTATACTACAACCGTGCTATGCCATGACCTACAAGATCAATGAAAAAAAAGGCTTTTACAGCTTGTTCTGATGAATTCAATACCATACTTTAAAACAAAGTGAAATATGATTTGATCACAATCTGTTCTTCACTGGTTACAGCAGTTCACCTACAGAAATTTTTTCAAAGTAGGAAAGTCAAATGTAACCAAGTGTTTGGGACAGTGAAACTAATGAAGTCTTTTTCTGGATGTGTTCCTTTTCTCTGAAGCCTTACCCACTGCACTCCTATGGAAAGACTATATAACCTAGTTCTCCTTATGAAACACCGAAGGCAAGAAAGGACCTGTGGCTAGTTGCTTCCTAGAAATCTACAGAATGTCTGAGTTTCTCCTGCCTTTTCTTCACTGGCAGCAGCAATTTGTATCTTCATCCTCCACCTAGTATCTCATTTTCAAGAAATATGAGACTTCTTCCCAATTCCTATGTGTTATGGAAAACAGACTGTTGGCAAGACAAATGGACAACACAGTCACCTTGATAATCTAATACTTCAAATGTGTGTATAGTAGTAGAGCAAGATACTTTCCTCCTCTCTCAGTCCCTGTAACACCCACATCAGCTCCAAAGGAACTGACTGGATCCCTCAGACATATGTATGTATATGTAGAAATACACATAACTATGCACACACTGGAGGGAAAACATGCAAATATTTTGTGGAGAAAGAGAAAAGATAAAAGCCATGCAATTTTTAGAACAGCAATTTATCACCCTTCCCATCTCCAGTGAAGAAAGATTAAGGCAGAGACAATGACAAGATGTGTCAAATTAATAGCTCACACTGCCATCATTACAGATTTGTGCATTTTCTATTGCTTTGTCCCACGTAATAGATGCTTTTTTACCTCAGCTATAAGTTAATTAATCTTTTCTGGTACAAAATCAAATGGAAGGCAATGGTACACTGAAATTTACTTACTGTGCATGTTTACCTGGCATGCTAATCAAGAAAATAATTCTCAGCCCTTTCTTTTTCTCCTGTTAGTGAAAAATAAGTTTAGACTTCCTCGTAGAGATACAAGCATACGATGTGTGTAACTTAAAGTGGGATGAATGCTCCGTATTACAGTAGTAGAATGCATAATTCTTGCATAAGATCCAATGCCAAGGAAATTTACTAGTTGGCAGAATCACAGAATCATAGAATCATAGAATAGTTACGGCTGGAAAAGAACTGAAGGTCATCTAGTCCCAAACCCCCTGCCATGGGTAGGGACATCTCATACTAAAACATGTCACCCAAGGCTTCATCCTATCTGGCCTAGAATATTGCCAGGGATGGAGCATTCACAACCTCCCTGGGCAACACATTCCAGTTCCTCACCACCCTCACAGGAAAGAACTTCCTCCTTACATCCAGTCTAAACTTATCCTGTTCAAGTTTTAACCCGTTACCCCTTGTCCTATCACTACAGTCCCTAATGAAGAGTCCCTCCCCAGCATCCCTATAAGGTCCCCTTCAGATACTGGAAGGCTGCTAGGAGGTCTCAGCGCAGTCTTCTCTTCCCCAGGATGAACAGCCCCAACTTTTTCAGTCTATCTTCTTACAGGAGGTGCTCCAGTCCCCTGCTCATCCTTGTGGCTTCCTCTGCACTTGTTCCAACACTTCCATGTCTTTTTTATGTTGAGAACACCAGAACTGCACACAATACTCCAAGGGAGGTCTCACGAGAGCAGAATAGAGGGGCAGGATCACCTCCTTCGACCTGCTGGTCACGCTCCTTTTGATGCAGCCCAGGATATGGTTGGTTTTCTGGGCTGCAAGCTTACACTGAAGCCAGCTCATGGTCATTTTCTCATTGACCAACACCCCCAAGTCTTTCTCCGCAGGGCTGCTCTGAATCTCTTCTTTGCCCAACCTGTAGCCATGCCTGGTATTGCTCTGACCCAGGTGTAGGACCTTGCACTTGGCATGGTTAAACTTCATGAGGTTGGCATTAGCCCACCTCACAAGCATGTCAAGGTCCCTCTGGATGGCATTCCTTCCCTCCAGCGTATCCACCAAACCACACAGCTTGGTGTCATCAGCAAACTTGCAGAAGGCGCGCTCAATCCCACTGTTCATGTCAGTGACAAAGTTGTTGAACAAGACCGGCCTCAACACCGACCCCTGAGGGACACCACTCGTTACTGGTCTCCAGCTGGACATTGAGTCATTGACCTACAACTCTTTGCAGAATCTGAAGGTCTGGTTTACCTGCTATTAGATTTACCACACAGAAGTTTTATTTCATTTTACTTCTCTGAAAGGTACAACTAAACATCAACTATCTACACAGAAACATTAATCAAAGCCAAGTGGTCACATAAAAATAATATCTAGAATAGAAAAGAATAAGTTAGGAGACTGATAATGTTCTAAGTAATTTAAAAATACCTAAAAAAATATTCTATTGTGACCATTGTTAGTGATGGTTGTGCACATCACAAGAATTCTTTCCCTATGCTTTCATATTTTAAGAAATTGAATTGATTACTTTATTTATTTACTTGCATTTTTGATAAGAAGCCTGCAGCTGACAGAGAAACAAGCTAAAACTTTTAAATACAAAAAGCATAATTGGTAATGTAAGTAGAATAATATTATTTAATTTGTAATGTAGTTAATTCCACATTTTTTCTAAGACATCTCTCATTATAGTCTTTTTTTTTTTCTTCCCAGTTTAATGAAAAAACGGCTCTGTTTCTCTTTAAATTGCTTGAAGGTGCTATATTAATACTAAAGGATTAAAAATTGGCCTGGATTGCTGCCCAGCATGTAGAGTCTCTCCCTGATGCACTAAAAATGAGAATGAGATTGAAGGATTTAGATTATTTTACTGAGTAAAAACTGTGGAGTACAGAACTTTGAATTTACCATTTTTTTAATTCAGAAGAAAGTCACTAATTAGCCAAAATCACAATTAACCCAACCTAAGTAAATGAATAAACAATTACACTGTTGTATTTTGGTGGCTCTGATTAGAGGAATGGTAATATATTATATACATTTTTCCATATAAAGCAATTATATCAACGTGGATAGTTTGAGACAGAGGTTGAGCATAATACACAAACAAGAGATTTTGCAAGAGAATATACTAAATAAAGGAGAATACCATTTGATTTGGAAAAAAAAAAATCCTTATTTCAGAGCACTGTACTTCTTAATAAAATTTATTTTACAAGTCTAGAAGGAAGTAGGACATAAAAAAATCTCAATTCTTAAACAAAAATATTCATAGCTTTATTTTTACATTGGATAATAGTCATGAAGTGATTCAAATGAGTCATTATCACGTTCTGACTGAGGCTGGTCTAAACATCTACTGTCCCTGAGAAAAAGGCACAAATATGTAGCCTATAATCTCTTGTGTCCTCTCATATTATCATTTGAAAGAGGTAGTTAAATTAACATTTTCAATAATACCAAAAATAGATAAGAATCCTAGCCCAGCTGATTCTCAAGAAAATTTCAATGGACTTAGATCTTTAAATATGTAACTTCAGAATTTTCTTACATAAAGAATTACACCTTTTAAGATGAAATGAAAATAATGAACAGGAAATAGGATCAGTGTCGATGACCAGTATGGAGCTGGCTTAAAAGCTCAATTGAAATACATACTTTTCCTAGTTTGTTGTTAATTTAGTGTGCCAAGAAATGCCAGAGAACACTTTGCTGTGAAAGTATGCCAGCTCTATTGCCTCTTACAACAAAGTTATAATGATTAATAAGGATATCTAAATTCCAGAGGAGGGCCACGAAGATGATTGGGGGACTGGAGCATCTCCCATATGAGGACAGGCTGAGAGAGTTGGGGCTGTTCAGCCTGGGGAAGAGAAGGCTGCATGAAGACCTCATAGCAGCCTTCCAAGGCTGCATGGAGACCTCATATCAGCCTTCCAGTATCTGAAGGGGCCCTATAGGGATGCTGCGGAGGGACTCTTCATTAGGGACTGTAGTGACAGGACAAGGGGTAACGGGTTCAAACTTAAACAGGAGAGCTTTAGATTGGATATAAGGAAGAATTCTTTCCTGTTAGGGTGGTGAGATGCTGGAATGTGTTGCCCAGGGAGGTTGTGAGTGTTCCATCCCTGACAGTGTTCAAGGCCAAGTTGGATGAAGCCTTGGGTGACATGGTTTAGTGTGAGGTGTCCCTGCTTATGGCAGGGAGGTTGGAACTAGATGATCTTAAGGTCCTTTCCAACCCTAACTATTCTATGATTCTAAATTCACTGTTTGCATATTTCAAATTATATTTTAATAGCCTATTTTTCACTGTTCTTAATAAAAAGCAAGTTTTTTTAAGTATTTGGAATTGTATTCAAGGCTTTCACTTAAAGAACGGTTTAGTGTAGTTACATCTCTTCCACTAAATTTTTCGTATTGGCAGCATTTTACTTCATTTGTAAATGAATCTGATGAAGCAAAGCTAGCTGCAAAAGTATCATCTTAATGTGTAATAATGGAAAATAAAACTGTCACTTTATGTCTACCCCATATTTCTTCCTTTCCCCAAATTGCAAAAGTTATATTAATATGTCCAATTTATTACATCTGAAAGCATCATTATGTAAATGTGCTGAATATCTGTTATAAAAGCATTTACTATACAATATTATAGAGACAGGAAAGTTTTTGGCAATGTTAACTCTATATATGGAAAGCCAGTGAGAGTTCAGCTGGCTAGATATTATTTTGACGACAGAAACTTATGTTATATTAAGAAATTGGCAGCACAGATACAGCTATTGCTTTGTTTTGGCTTTTAATAATACTACTAGGCCAAGAGAAAAACTCCGACTACAGCTTTCAGAAGTTCCTTTCTAACTCAAGTACCTGGTCAGATAAAAAAAAAAAAAAAAAAAAAAAGGAAAAAAAAAGGGG